>UESW01004020.1:1361454-1506777 GCA_900491605.1 Calamus simplicifolius
TATCTTTCTTAAGCACGTACCATATCCTGAGATCACGATAGAGGTACAGACCGTGTATGCCAGATCAAAACCTCGATCAAAAATAACTCAAAGATATTAAAGAAGATATTTTTATTGCATAGAAATCAAGAACAAAAAGAAAGATAGAACTGGTTACATGTTCTTCATCATCCCAAGTTGAAGGAATCTAGCCATGCATTGCTGCACTAGCATTTCTCCATAAGTTTTCTCTCCCAGACCTAAATACAATAATCTAAATAAAAGAAGAATAAAAGAGCTTTGTAGAAACTTCTCCCCCCAACTATTGCCTGAGTCTTTTTTTTATAGAGCTTATCTAGGATTTCTCCTAGTCAAAGTTGGAGTCAATCAGGACGCTCAAGATGTTCAGATATAGTGAGAAATTTCTCAGCCATCGTTCAACATCATCCGCCTTAGTTTGCACTAAAATCATGCGACATCATCTCTTTCTTCTTTTTGGACAAATCGAGTCCTGATTTGAGTGTATCGTTGGACTCCAAAAATGAGCTCTTTCCATCTATAAGCTTCTTTTCTACAAACATCCATAAAAGTATCATTCTTAATAATTTAAAGTAATCAATATTTATTTTAATGGTTAAATTGGGATAATAAATAGATTATCATACCCCCAACTTAAATCATGCTCGTCCCTTAACAATGTAACTAAAATAAACCATACGTCACTAAAATTCTCTTTGCAAAATTATCTAGGCTTAAGGTTGAAAGAAGCTAGCTAGTATCACTAAGTATTGAGTTTTTGAAGTAAATTTTATAGTCTATCAGAAACTTTCTTAGAGTTCATCCATATATAAATCTACACACATGTGTTTGTGATGGCTAACTTAGCATTTTGGTACTAGTTTATAAGGAACAATAGTGTTTTCTTATCACATATTTGATCAATTTTCTATACACCCTCAAATTAAGCACATGACCTGAGATAACTTTCACACTGCCTGATATATATTTTTTATTTTTATTTATTTTTTAATTAATTTTTTTAGCGATATCTTTACATTGCCCACTTTTTGATGCGAACAACATGCTTACTTAGGCAAAGGTGCCCAGTTACTCGATGAAAAATCAATATGTAGACTTATATATATATATATAATTTTTTATCAGGCAGTTAGCTTTTTCCTTAAATTCAAGTTTCTCTCATTAGGGTATATTTTTGGGAAATTATTGATAAATTATTTACCCAATTAATTGATTTTGATGATTAACAAATGCCATGAGTATATTCATTGTGTTTCTGATAAAATTGAGAAGTGTTTCAGAATTAAGATCGATTAATTATCCTAAAGGTATATAGAAATCAGTTTTGAATTGAATTTTAATGGATTATAACAAAGTTCAGAAGTTAGAGCCGACACCTACTGTGGCTGGAGCTGACCCCAGGGCGTATAAGAATAGTTCAATATTTTTGGCACGGTTTGAAGCCGACACCTGGAGTTTGAGACGATACATGAATTTGTGGAGCTGACTCTAACCTGAGTTATAGAGACTATGTTTTTCAGATAATTCTTGGAGCCGACACATCAGAATCGAGAGCCAACTCCAGACAGCGGTGAGCCGACACTTTTTGGAGCCGACTCCTCGACGAACTTAGAACTTTCTATTTTTGGATAAACGACTTGGAGCCGACACCTGAAAAGTTGGAGCCGACTCCAACCTATCTGGAACAATTTTAAAATGCCAGATCAGCTCTAACGGTAATATTTTCTTTTTACCTAACTTCTAACGGATATATTTTGTTTGGAAAAACTTTCCAAGTACATTCCAACGGCTAGTTTTCTCACCAAAAATATTAAAGATTCTATAAAAGGGGGACGCCCGTTTGAAAAATAGAGGAAAAATAAACAAAAAAAAAAAAAATCAAGAAAATCCAGTGAAAAAAAGAGAAAATTTCAAAGAGAAACTCTCAAACTCCATCCTTCACTCCAAAAAGCTCAAAGAGAAATCCAAGATGCTCAAATTGGAAAAATCGGAGGATTCCAAATAGAAGAAAAAGCTTTATTTTTGAGATTTTCCAACTTTCTATCTGCAACATCTGCAACGAATCAAAGCTGAGGCCTGATTCAACATTCAAAGAGAAGAGAAAAGAAAAAAAGAAGAAAAGCTCAATTCAATCTACTTCAAACAGGCTTTTCTAACCTTATTTATTTATTTTGAATATTTGCTCATTTAAGGAGCTTTATATTATTGTAAACATTATTAATTTCTTGTTTGTGCTAGTTCTATCAAGGGGATTGAACTAGTAGAGGTAGTATACCTCGGGTCAAGCTAGATTAGCTTGAGTTAAGGGTTTTGTGCTGGTGAACCCGGAAAACCAGCTGGGTTCGTTGTGATCCCGAAAACAACAAGTTTGAGTTGTGAGCTTGTAAAATAACTCAACTGTAATCTAGTTGATTATAGTGTGGACCAAGAGTTCTTGGGAGTGGACGTAGGTGTTGGATACACCGAACCACTATAAAATCTTTGTATGTTTCCGTGCTTTGTCTCTCTCTCTATCTCTTGTGTTATTACTAATATTCACTTTGCATTTAATCCTTGTGAAATTTTTTAAGTTTTAAGGTTAATTTTTAAAGAACCCAATTCACCCCTCCCTCTTGGGTTGCCATCTGGGCCAACAATTGGTATCAGAGCTTGCTCATTTTAGTTGATCACACGATCAAGAGCTAAAGATCCAAATGGCAGCTCAAGTTGGATCATCCTTTGCTGAAGGTCATTCTACTAATAGACCTCCCTTGTTTAATGGCTCAATTATTCATATTGGAAAGCAAGAATGAGGATATTCATTCAAGCTTCAGATTATGAATTATGGAGTGTTATTAAAATGGACCTAGCACACCCACACATTGTAGATGGTTCAATTGTTCCTAAGCCCGAAAGGGATTGGAATGATAATGATAGGAAAATGGCTCAGCTTAATGCTAAGGCCATGAATGTTTTATATTGTTCTTAGATGCTAATGAATTTAATCGTATATCTACTTATTTATCTACCAAAGAGATATGGGATAGATTAGAAGTTACCCATGAGGGTACTAACCAAGTAAAAGAATCTAAAATTAACATTCTTGTCAAATATGAATTATTTAGCATAGAACAAACTGAAATCAATCACATGCATGTACACTAGATTCACGATATTGTTAATAGTTTGAAAAGTCTTGGTAAGACTTATACTAATTCTGAATTGGTCGCAAAATTCTTAGGTCACTTCCAAGATTATGGGAAGCAAAAGTAACTGCAATCCAAGAAGCAAAGACCTTGAATGTTCTACCTTTGGAGGAGCTACTTGGATCCTTGATGACCCATGAGCTAACAATGAAGCAGCATCAAGAGGAAGAAGTCAAGAAAAAAGAACCATAGCACTCAAGGCTGCAGAACATGATAAGAGCAGCAGCGAGGAAGAAGAAGATGATGATGAAACAACTCTCCTTGCAAAGAAGTTTAGAAAGTTTATGCAAAGAAGGAGACCCTTCCACAAAAGAAAATCTGGAATCAAAATGGAAGGAGAAAAGAAAAAAGAAAGGGATAAAGATAAAGAAAAAGAACCCTTGACATGTTATGAATGTAAGAAGGGGCATTTTCGATCTGAATTCCTCAACTAAAGAAGGGTTACAAGAAGAAGAAGAAGGCCTATGTTGCAACATGGAGCGATAGTGGAGAATCTTCATCCGAAGAAGATCAAAAAGAGGTTGCAAATATGCTTCATGGCAAACGATGAAAATGAGGTATGTACTGAAACCCTAATGATGACTTTATTTGATGAATTATATGATGCTTTAATGAGTTAGTTAGTGATTTTAAGGTTTTGAGAATGAAAAACAAATCCTTGAAAACTGAAAACCTAAATCTTCTCAAAGAGAAAAATGAACTAATTCTTGAGGTTAAAAATCTAAAATCTAAAAATAAAAATATTTTAAAAGAAAAGGAATCAATTTCTAATGAAAATATTAATTTTAAAAAGAAATTAATAAATATAAGAATATAGTTAATAGATTTACATATAGCTCAGAAAAACTAAATTTACTTTCAAGTAATCAAAGAGCTGTATTTATAAAGCTGGACTAGGATATAGACATCACATGAAATAAAATATGTAAACAATTTCTGTATTAAGAAACCAAGTAAAAAAATGATGTTATCATGTTATCATTACAACAAAAGGGGACATAATTCATATGAATGCAATTTTAGAAAAACTAATAAAAATTTAATGATTAAAGGAAAGAAAATATGGGTTCCAAAAGGAACAATATTTCTTGCTACTAACCATGAAGGACCCAAGAAAGCTTGGGTACCTAAACAAAAGATTTGATTATCTTGCAGAAGTCTTGCGGTCAAAGGATAAAAAAGAAAGTGGCATCTTGATAGTGGCTGCTCAAGACACATGACAGGTGACAAGGAGCAATTCATCACCCTTGAAGATAAAATAGGAGGAGTTGTTGCTTTTGGAGACAATGGCAAAGGCCAAATTATGGGATTTGATAAAATTCAAATAACTCCAACCACTTTTATAGAAAATGTTTATATGTTGATGGTTTAAAGCATAATTTAATTAGCATTAGCCAATTGTATGATAAAGGCTTTCAAAGTTTCCTTTGAAGCTTCTATTTGCACTGTTTCTAATCCCATAGATAATAGCATTATATTTGTTGAAAATAGAAATGGCAATGTATACTTAATTGATTTAGACAATTTGTCTACAGGTAACCATTGCTTAATTGCTGATAATGTTAAGGTAAATGAGATTGGATGGCTATGACATCGTAGATTAGGTCATGCAAGCACACACCTAATTTCAAAATTAATTAGAATGGATTTAGTTAATGGACTTTCAAAGTTAGATTTTGAAAATAATAAATTTATGATGCATGTCAATTTGGAAAATAAACTAGAAATTCTTTCAAATCTAAAAATATTGTTTCAACTACTAGGCCACTTGAACTACTTCATATGGACCTTTTTGGACCTACTAGAACCAAGTCTAGGAGGAAAGAAATATGGTCTTGTAATAGTAGATGATTATTCTAGATACACTTGGGTATTATTTTTAGCTCACAAAGATGAGACTTTCTTGATATTTCTGAAATTCTTCAAGAAAGTCACAAATGAGTAAAACACTACCATAGTGTCTCTTAGAAGTGATCATGGAACAAAATTTAAAAATTATCAATTTAAAAATTTTTGTATTGAAATAAATTCATCATAATTTTTTTGCACCTAGAACATCACAACAAAATGGAGTCGTAGAAAGAAAAAATAGAACACTAGAAGATATGGCCATACCATGCTATGTGAAAGCCAACTCCCAAAGTATTTCTGGGTGGAAGCTATAACACAGCATGTTACATCCTTAATAGAGCTTTAATTAGGCCAATTCTTAAGAAAACTCCTATGAACTATGGCATAATAGGAAACCTAATATTAGTTATTTTCATGCATTTGGTTGTCGATGCTTTATTCATAATAATGGTAAGGACAATCTTAGAAAGTTTGACGCTAAATCTGATGAAGATATATTCTTAGGTTATTCCACATCTAGTAAAGCCTATAGAGTATTTAACAAGAAGTATTTAATTGTAGAAGAATCAATTCATGTAGTTTTTGATGAGTCTTTAGCATCAAGTTCTGAAAAGATTAATGATGAAGAAGATACAAATTTGCTTGAAAGAGATATTGAAAAATTAAATATAGATGTATCTTCTGACCATGAACCAGAAGCTAAAGATGATGATTCACCTAAGGATGATGTTATTGATACTACTTGTAATGATGTAGATCTACCTAGAGATTGGAGATATGCTTATGGTCATCCTAAGGATTTAATTATAGGTGATCCATCTCAAGGAATAAGAACTAGATTATCAATAAGGAACATCAATAATCATCTTGCATTTGTATCTCATGTGAACCCAAATCTATTGAAGAAGCTGAAAAAGATAGTAATTGGATGCTAGCTATGCAAGAAGAATTAAATTAATTTACTAGGAATAATGTATGGTCCTTAGTTGATAGACCCAAAGGTCATTCTGTTATAGGATCAAAATGAGCATTTAGAAATAAAGTTAGATGAAAATGGCATAGTAATTAGAAACAAAGCTAGATTAGTTGCAAAAGATGTAATCAAGAAGAAGGGATTGATACTTTTGCACCTGTAGCTAGATTAGAAGCAATTAGACTATTACTTGCATTTGCATGTCATATGAACATTAATTTATTTCAAATGGATGTTAAAAGTGCATTTTTAAATGGATTTATAAATGAGAAGTTTTTGTAGAACAACCACCAGGTTTTGAAGATCATGAATTTTCAAATCATGTTTTTAAATTACACAAAGCACTTTATGGTTTAAAATAAGCACCTAGAGCTTGGTATGATAGATTAAGTAAATTTTAATTGAAAATAATTTTTCTAGAGGAAATGTTGATAAAACTTATTTTTGAAAAGAAAAGATAAAGATTTATTGATAGTACAAATCTATGTGATGATATTGTATTCGGTGCTACTAACAATCTTTTGTGTCAAGAATTTGCTAAGTTAATGCAGGGTGAATTGAGATGAGCATGATGGGAGAACTCAACTTCTTCCTAGGACTACAAATCAAGCAAAGAAAAGAGGTGATTTTCATCAACCAAACAAATACACAAAAGAAATTCTAAAGAAGTTTGGTATGGAAACTAGTCAAACCTCTCAGAACACCAATGAGTCCTTCATGCAAGTTAGATAAAGATGAAGATGGTAAGCCTGTTGATCAAAAATATTACAGAGGTATGATCGGATCTCTACTTTACTTAATAGCAAGTAGACCTGATATTATGTTTGCTGTTTTTTATGTGCATGATTTCAATCTGAACCTAAAGAATCTCACTTAATTGCTGTAAAAAGAATACTTAGATATCTAAGTGGAACTAAAAATGTAGGATTATGGTATTCTAGAGACTCAACATTAAATTTGATTGTATATTCTGATTCTGATTATGCTGATGTAAATTAGATAGAAAAAGCACAAGTGGTGCATGCCAATTTTTAGGAAGTAACTTAATCTCTTGGTTTAGCAAAAAGCAAAATTCGGTTGCATTATCAACTGCTGAAGCTGAATATGTTGCAGCTGGAAGTTGTTGTGCTCAAATCCTTTGGATTAAGTGACAACTTGAAGATTATGGTATAACACTTGATAAAACACCAATTAGATGTGATACACAAGTGCAATAAACTTAACTAAAAATCCAATTCAACACTCAAGAATTAAACACATTAAAATTAGATATCATTTTATTAGAGAACATGTAGCTAATAATGACATTTGTCTTGATTATGTTTGTACTGATGAACAATTAGCTGATTTTTACAAAACCCTAAGTGAAGAGAGATTTTGTTATCTTAGAGGAGAATTAGGAGTCTGTGATCCATTGGAAAATTTTAAATCTCTTAGAAATGATTATCTAGAATTCAATCATTTTCTTTTAATTTTCTTATGATTTTAAGGAAAATTTATCTAGATATTTGAACCCTTGATTCATCACATTCAAAGTTGATTTATCCAAAATTTATGATATTTCGGATAAGTTTCAGATTCTTTGAAACTCTTATTTTTTTACTGAAACTGTCTTGGAGCCGACACCTCTAATTATCAGAGTCGACTCCAGTTTTGTCTATAATTTTGGAGCCGACACCTGCCTTTTCAGAGTCGACTCCACTTTAGGCGCTGACTGTGTTAGCGACTTAGAGCCAACACCTCGCTTTGCGGGAGCCGACTCCAAGTAGTCTCAGGTTGACTTTATTAGGGCAGAGTCGACACATTTCTCATTTCAATCGACTCTTAACCTTTCCAAACTCTTCCCCACTCACCCCAAAACCCAAAATTTCTCAAATCCTTCATTCCTTAGCTTCCAATGGCACCTAAACATAGAGGATCGGTGTTTGGAGCTCATGTGACGATGAGAAGAGAACCGTGAGGCGTCCGGCGTGACAGCCTTCACCAAGCTCTTCATCCTCTTCGTCTGCATCCACACCGAGTGTGATTCCCAGTCCTTCTTCGCCTCAAGTCGACACCCTTGCTGGTCATGTGATCACAATGGGCAGGAAAGTCGATTTTCATTTCTTTGAGGCCGAGGGTTTTTTCATTGGGCGGCAATTAAAGGAGTTAGGTTGGGAGAAGCTTTGCTCTCTTGATGTTCCAACTTATCCCTCTTTAGTTAAAGAGTTTTATCATAATCTTTCTAGAGGAGATGGTGGAATCATAAGTTTTGTTAGAGGAAAAAGAATACATTTGACTTCGGAGATTCTTGGAAACCTTTTAGAGATTCCTATTGTTGGATTAATAGCAAATTCCCATAGTGAGAGAGCAGAGGCTCTATCTAGAATGCTTGGAAGGGAAAGTTACACAATTTGAAGAGGTTAGGGCAAACCAGTTGCCCCTAGAGCTCAGATTATTGCATAATATATGTAGCAGGATTCTATTTCCAAAGATAGGTCGATTTGAGTATGTCTCGGAGTGAGACATTTAATTATGGACTGTGTTCTGACAGGTCAGCCAATTAATCTTGTCGGTATGATGATATGGTACATGGCAGAGGCTGGTAACAAGAAGAGGTCCACTTTGCCTTATGGCATGATTTTGACCATGGCCTTTCAAAACCAAGGAGTTAATATATCTGATAATGAGCCGATGAAGAACCTTAGGCACACTGATTATTATAGCATTGCTACTGTGCATCGTATGGGTTCGTGAAGGTGAATGGCAGATGGAAAGGAAGGGACACTTAGACGAAAGGATAGCTGAAGTTGGAGCTACTGCGCCTGGTCCTTCAGAGGCTGGACCTTCTATGAGTTATCCTTCACCTAGACCCAGTAGTCAGCACCAGACCATCAGCACCTACACCTATTCCTACTTCCACTTCTTCTGGATTTTCTAGTGCTCAGCTGGAGCAGCTAAAAGAGCTTTTTGCAAGTCATGAGGAGAAAATGAAAATTAAATTGGACATCAGACTTTTGAGCATAAGAGAGCTCCATTACTCTTTAGAAGATAAAGTGAACAAAATTGAGTCTTCCTTTAGTACTTCTTCGGAGGCCTTGAAGATTAATTTGATGCACATTTTTGAGAAAATCAATGATATTAGAGGAGATTCTGAGACTTATTCTAAATGTAATGCGGAGTTACAAGAAAAAGTGACTATGGCTGCTTCATTGGTAGAGAAATTGTTAAATGATTTTGTGAAGATACAAGAAAAGGGCATTGGACAAATCCTAGAAGAACTTAAGAGACTTCTTAAATTTTGATGTTCTTAGATTTTGATGCTTTGTTTGAACTTTAGTTTGTATTTAGGACAAATTATGCACTATAATGTTTTGATGTTTAGTTTGCTTTTTGATGTAATTGAATGATGTTCAGTTTGCATTTTGATAGAATGATTATATGAATGATGTAATGAAGTTTTGTGAAATGAACATTTTGTTGTAATGTTTCATTACTCAATGAATATCATACTTGAATTTTGATATTAACCTTTGATTTTGATATTGAATTACTCAACTCCTATGTGTGATGTTAATTTAAGCTATACAAACCTTCTTCTAAACCTTTTTGTTGATAACAAAAAGGAGGAGAAGATGATATTTGTATATGCATAAAAGTGAAGGAAGATATGAATATTAAGAATTAAAAGAATGAGGGAGAATAGGACTTAATAGTATGCATGTTGAAAGGAATCAATGGAATTGAATTTCAAAATATATGCACCAACATAGGGGGAGCTACCTCATTAAGGGGGAGCTTAACCTTAATTTGAATGTTTTGACAATTATGCATTAATTGATTATGTATATACTCAATATTTTTGTCATCATCAAAAAGGAAAGATTGTTGGGAAAATTATTGAGAAATTATTTACCCAATTAATTGATTTTGATGATTAACAAAAGCCATGAGTATATTCATTGTGTTTCTGATAAAATTGAGAAGTATTTCAGGAATTAAGTCGATTAATTATCAAAAGGTATATAGAAATTAGTTTTGAATTAATTTAATGGATTATAACAAAGTTCAGAAGTTAGAGCCGACACCTACTATGGCTGGAGTCGACCCCAGGGCGTATCAGAATAGTTCAATATTTTTGGCGGTTCGGAGCCGACACCTGAGTTTTGGAGCCGAGCCGACACATGAATTTGTGGAGCCGACTCTAACCTAAGTTACAAAGACTATTTTTTGGAGCAATTCTTGGAGCCGACACATCAGAATCGAGAGCCGACTCCAGACAGCGGTGAGTCAACACTTTGTAAAGTCGGAGCCGACTCCACGACAAATTATTTTTTTTGCTATTTTTGGGAACACGATTTGGAGCCGACACATGAAAAGTTGGGGCCGACTCAACCTGTCAGAGGATGATTTTCAAAAGTGCCAGATCAGCTCCAACGATATTTTCTCACCTACTCTTCAACGGATATATTTTCTTGCATGGAGAATCAATCAAAGTACATTTTCAATGGCTATTTCTCACCTAATCTTGGATTAGAGATTCTATATAAAGGGGGATTCGTCCATTCAAAAAATAGAGGAAAAATAGAGAGAAAAAATGGGAAAATATCAAGAAAATTTCTCGTGAAAAAGAGAGAAATTTCAAAGAGAAATCTCCGAGTCCATGCCTATCATTCAAAGAGAGATTCAAGAGAAATTCCAAGCCCTAAAAGTTTAAAATCGGAGGATTCTCAAAGCAGAAAAGAAGAAGAGCAAAAGCCCTAGTTCCTCAACTTTCTCTGCATCAAATTTTGTCAAGAATCAGAGCTGAAGCTTGATTCAACCATTCAACAGAGAAGAGGAAAAGAAAAAAGAAGAAAAGCTCAATTCGAAATCGCTTCAATCAAGCTTTTCTTACCCTTGTTTATTTACATTGCATATTTGCTCAGTTTAAGGAGCTTTACATTGTTGTAAACATTAAATTGATTTGTTGTTGTCTAATTCAGTCGGGGGATTGAATTAGTTGAGGTAGTTTATCTTGGGGACAAGCTAAGTTTAGCTTGAGTTAAGGTTTTGTGCTGGTGAACCTGTGAAAACTGACTGGATTCATTGTGACCCCGTGTAAAACAACAAGTTAGGGTTGTGAGCTTGTAAAACAACTCAACTGTAATAGGAGATTATAGTGTGGACCCAAGAGTTGCTTGGGAGTGGACATAGGTGTGGGATACACCGAACCACTATAATTCTTTGTGTGTTTGTCGTGCTTTTGTCTCTCTCTCATTTACATTATGTTCATTACTTACTGCATCACTTCACTTGTGCACTTAATCCATGTGAAATTGGTTTTAAGTTTTAATTGTTAAATTTTAAAAGAACCCAATTCACCCTCCCCCCTCTTGGGTTGCCATCTAGGCCAACATATATCAATTACCAATTTTCAGTAATAATTGAATCTTCAATTGATCTTACAACTAATACCTAATTTACCTTGTTAGTATGCATGTGCAATGAAGTGCTAATAGCCTTTAGATGACCTAAGTAGGTTACTAAAAGTCTGACCAGCTAGTCTACTCCTTGGCTCTCTACAGTAATTAGCCAATACTTTCTAACTCTATTACCTTTTCCTAGTCAATTTTGCTCAAGAATTTCTTTCATAGCACATTATTTATAAAAATTTTAATTTTAATTTTTAAAAATGTAAAGGTGTTTTCAAAATATTTTTCAAAAATTTTCTCTTACCCTCCAACTTAATTCCATTATCCTCAATGAAGTAAGGAAGAATAAAACAAGGAGAAATATCACCTGGACGAGATATGCCTCATGTAATATTAGGAGTGACCGTGCGCAGTAGTCTCTTATTCCTAAAAATAAGAATCACGAAAATAAAGGTTAGAACATAAACATTTTGGGTTGCCTCCCAAAAAGCGCTAAGTTTAACGTCTTCATCCAGACGTCATAGCTCACTTTGATTACAATTGTCAAGGAGTTTGATTATCTCTTTTGTTACTACTTTCTTCATGGTTGGTTTAAGTTTTCTTTGGAGGTCACTTATAGGCTTGGTTTTCTCCCTTAAGTGAATCCTATGTTGAACGATCAAGGGGCTAATCCTTTTATGTTACCCATGGTCCATCCTAATGCTTCTTTATTCTCATTCAATAGTTTTCCTTCTTGTGATGAGTCTAGGTCGGTTGAAATAATCACAGGCAGGGTTTCTGATGGACCTAGGTATGCATAGTTGAGATGTTTGGAAAGTGGTTTCGGTTCTAATTTGGGTGCTTCCTTTATTGATGATTTGGATAATTATTCAGGTACCTTCTCTAGTGGTTCAATTGAAAGTTTCCATCTTGATTTTTCATTAATTATAGCAACCTCATTAATTTGCTCCCCATCTTAATTTATACAGATTTCTAGGTCAAGCTCTTCATCACTAAGGTCAATTGGATCATAAATAGTATTCTGAATATAATTTGAGTCGCTCATTGATGTGTATCGGTAAGATTAAAAATATTAAGATCAATCGACATATTCCCAAAGAAAAGTTTCATTAATCCATTTTGGCAATTAATTAAGGCATTAGCTATAGCCAAAAATGGTCTATCTAAAATCACTGAAATGTGGCTATTTGGGTTTGTTACCGGTTCAGTTTCTAAAATCACAAAGTCCACCGATAGATAAAGTCACCAACTTTGATCAATACATTCTCTACTATTTCCTTGGGTACTTTCAAAGAGTGATCTGCTAGTTGTAGGGTCATTTTCATAGGCTTTAGTTCTTCCAACCCTAGTTTCTCATATACAGAGTATAGCAATATATTAACACTTGCCCTTAAGTCTAATAGAGCCCTATTTATAGGGTGTTCCCCATAATGCATGAAATAGTGAGTACCCTGGATCTTTGTATTTCACTAGCATATGGTTTGATAGGTAAGAGCTCACACTGGCTGTCAGAAAGGCTCTTTTGGGCACATTGATGGTCTTCTTTTTGGTACATACATCCTTAAAGAATTTGGCATAGGCTGGAATCTGTTGGATCATGTTCAGTAAGGGGATGTTCACTTTAACTTGCTTAAAGACCTCCAAAATCTTATCGAATTGAGCTGAATTTCGATTGAACTTAAGTCTATTTGAGAATGGTGCTACAACCCTAATTTTTGGTTTTATCTTCTTTTGACATGGGCTCAGCTGGTGGGTTGGGCATTATATTAGACTCTGATACCTCAGGTGTTTCAGGCTGATTCAGCTCAATAAGTTGTTCAAGTGGTAGGACTTCTAATTCTTCTTCTTTATATGTACCCACCTGGTTATCTATTTGTTCAAGTGGAGCTCATAAAGTTCATCAATTTGTTCTAATGAAATGGATACAAAATTTAGCTGGCATTGTGCAACTGAATTAAGTGAAAGACCAAGATATTGCTGGCTTTGGGGTATGGTCCCATTGGCTTATGAGGGAGAATCTACGGTCCAAGGAATGGTGGAATGTTGATCCCCCAAAATCATTCTTGTATGGATCGAAGCAATCTAGGTTCTTAAAATTAAGCAAAGATTAATCTATCTAAGATCCTTAGAAGTTTTAATATTTCATTAATCTATCTTATAACTTTGATCTCCAAAAATTTCAAATATAGTTATTTTTTAGCGAGTTATGTGCCAACTTTTGGTTAGTCACTGCATCGTAAGATAGAAAAGTCACAAAATCTTTTCTAAACCGTAAATTAAAGAGTTACCCCTTGAAATTTATTTATGTAGATAAATGCAGTAAGAGAAGAATATAAGAAATGTCACAAAATCTATATAGCTTTTCGTAGGTTGCCATTGCATTACTTAATTCCTTATGGACCATTATTCTTTGTCTTAAAAAAAATCCCTGTGGGACATTACATGGAATTTAGCTTCTCAATTTTAAAAAAGTCACCTTCAGGTAGATTTTAGGGAAAGAAGTTCTTTGAGTTCAGATCCAGCTAAAAGCTTACAAGATCTTTAGATCCAAGTGGGATAACGCTACTTTCAGATAAATACGTGTGACGTTGTGTTCTTGGATAAGATGAAAGGATATTCTTGAAATAAAATAGGACAAAAGACCTCGCTTTATATATTGTTCCACAATTGAGGTAAGGGAGATGCTTTTTTTGGCTTCCTCTAACAGGTTAGTTAAATTCAATTAACCAGCACAAGAAGGGATTATATTAAAAAAAAACTTCATAAATAACAAGCCACATATTAACCTTCCCGATGTGGTCATCATTAAAATGAACAACAACAACATTAGAACATAATTAAACTTGCCAATTAATTAACAATATGCTATTCAAGCTTCATTCTACCAAAACATAGTGAAAGAGAAATTGCAGCAGAAGCAACAAGGTGAGTTATACCACTGTAGTCCTTGCATCACTTCAATTATACCAGAACTTCATCTTTGAAGAAATCTCCTCTTTAACCTTTCAAGCTTAATAGGATGGCCATGGAAATCCTATTGTATGAATTATCTACAAATTGAAAATATGCAGTCCTCCAAGTCTTGTTGAAAAGTAACATGCCAAGGAATGTCCAAAACCCAACTGCATATCCTGGTGCTATCCCAAGGTAAAACCAAACCATGTTGTCCATACGTTTACTGGAGGTGTCTGGAGCCTGGGCGTTGCCATCATCATCCACATCTTTTGGAACTCCAACTATCATCCCATCACCTTCACATATCTTTGTTAGAGGTGATCCACAAAGAAAAGGATTGCCAATGTAATTGGAAGGACTAACAATAGTATCGAAGTGTCTGCCAATTGGAATTCTTCCTGAAAATTATTGTAGGATAAATTTAAGAAGGTCAAAAAGCTTAAGTCAGTCAATGTAGAAGGAATTGCACCAGAGAACTCATTCCTTGATAAATCAAGAGATTCCAATTGTAGCATATTGCCAATCTTTCTTGATACTTCTCCCATTAGATGATTACCAGATAGGTCTAAGCTAATCAATGTAGGAAGACTAATTAGCTCCTCAGGAATACTTCCAGATAAGTTGTTCTCTGAGAGGTCTATGATTGTAATTAGTGCAAGTGGTCCCCTTTCATACAGGTCTTCTCTTCCTTTAGTGTACAGTATCATTTTATCTGTGTACACTGGACCGAGAATCTGAGAACGATGGTATATAACTGGTGTAGAAATAGAAACCAACGCTTAGGATCAAGAGTCTGCATGAGGAAAAAATTGCCAAATCTCCTTGGTATGGCTCCAGAGAAATTGTTATGTGAGAGATCGATGACATGTAGACTTTTAATCTGAGACAGTTCTTCTGGAATTTCACCCACAAACATATTTGATCGTAAGCGAGCCGTTCCAAATATGGCAGGCTTTCTGCTATCCAAGTTGGTTTTACCACTGAATCTATTGCCACCAAGATCAAGACCAATCAATTCCTTACAACTCCGCAAAGGCCAGGGAAGTCTCCAGTCATATTGTTGCTGCTTAAGTGTAAAAATACAGACTCGAGGAAGAACCGAGCCAGCTAGGAATGCCTCCCATGATGTTATTGTTTGATAACAAGAGAAAAGTTAGGTATTTTGGGAAATGCTTCTCACAAGGTGGGAGTTTCCTGATAGATTATTATTTGAAATATCAAGCATTGTTAAGTTCACCAAGTCACATAAAGATAAGGGAATGCTACCATTTATGCTATTTGTAGACAGATCAAGAACATTAGATTAGGAAATATTTTGCTAATATTAGGAGGAATTGGTCCCTGAAATGAAGTATTCATCAAATTCAGATTCAGTATCTTTGATGGAAAATGTGGAATGCTGCTGCTGATGACATTATGGGAGAGATCTAGTGCTTTAAGAGAGGTGAGGTTCCACAACCATTCAGGAATAGAACCCAAGATTCCAGAATTGGATAAATATAATTCAGCTAACGCCCGTTGAGTTCGGAGCCACGAAGGGAATTTTGGGCCCACTGGACAAGAGCTCATGTCGATAGATTCGAGATGAAAGGGAGGGACCCAGTCAGAGCTAACATTTAGAGCCAATAAGTTAAACTTTACTGTAAAGTACTTCAACTTTGTGAGGTTAGCAAAATGATCTTCGGTCAGTTCACCCTCCAAAGAGTTATGAGAGAGATCCAAAGAGACCAGCTGAGAGACTTGTCCGAGACTTTTAGGAAGAGGACCAGAAAGCGAGTTCATTGAAAGATCAAGATCTGTGAGATTCTTGAGGTCTGCTATCCAATCTGGCAAGTTGCCACTAAGTGAAGCATTATACAAATTTAATTCATTTAAACTATTTCTGATGCATCCTGAAAAATATCTTCCAAGATCATCTAACCTTTGTTTAAAACTGGATCCAGAGAAATCCAGCCTCCGTAGCTTGCAGAGACTGCTCAAGGTTTGTGGCATCCTAGCTGAAAGATGTGAATTACCACGGAGGTCGAGGGACTCAAGAGAGGTTAGGTTCCCAATGGTAGCTGGAATGGGACCTTGAAAGTCGGTATAACTTAGGTCGAGATTTTGGAGGTTCGACAGCTGAAATAGCCAATTGGGTATTCTGGATTTGGTCAAGGATGAATAAAGAGAAAGATCTGAAAGAGAGGTGAAGTTAACGTGTGCAAGGGAGAGGGGAAAGCTACCGAATTCACAATCAAAGAAGTATATAGAACGCAAGGAAGGAAGCATGTTTAGTGCATCTAGCCAGCCAGATGTCGTACCAAATCTTGTGCCCTCCACTTCAAGTTCTTGCAAGGAACTGAGACAAGAAAGCCAGTGAGCATTGTCTATGATAATTTCATCATAAGCATAAAGATAAAGAAATTGCAGGCTGGAGAGATTTCCAAGCTTTTGGAGCACAGTTCCACTATAATCTGACATTTCGAGTTCAAGAGACCTCAACTCCTTGAAATCACGAATAAAGGGTGGAATGCTTATATTCCCACCCAAAACAAGTCATTCAGGTGTTTAAGACCGAGCAAAGATCGATTCATCTTACCACTAGACAACCCCCAAACGTCTAATCCAGTGACATGTCCTGTCGTGTTGTTGCAGTACACACCTTCCCATCGACAGCAATTTTTTCCGACCCATGATGAGAATGGATCTTTTGATTGGTTGAAGCCTCTTGCGAACCCCACAAGAGCTTCTCTCTCGAACTCCAGGCAACGGATGCTGGTGTGGACTCCACTGCCATGGCCGAGTTTGATGAGTTGGAGAGAGATCAAAGAGAGTAGTAGCACCATAGGTATGGTGTATTTTGAAGCCATGATGACCTCCTTTTCCCTTGTTCTTCTGCTGAAATGTCCTTGCTTTCCCAGTGTTATATAGAGATAGATATCTAGGCCTTGTGTTGAAATGGTCTTCGCACATTAATTGGGCTACATCTTCCATTAGCCAACTCATAGTTGGCCACCCATAGTGCCATCTATACTTCACTACAAACTTGGTGACACTATCTAACTAATAAACTAGTTATGCAAGGACAATTCTTTTCTATGACATTTCTATAATAATATGAAGATATTTCTTTAAAAAAATTATTGCATATTCTAAAGAAACATAACATAATGCGTAAATCAGCAGGTGTTGATCATGTCTTTGCAAACAAAATTTAGGAGATACATTGCATGATCGATAGATTTCAATTAGTCAAATAAATTATTATTTGAGAATATTTTGCCAAAAAGAATCATGACATGTGTTTATCATTGCACTTGGTGAAGGATTTAGCACATCCAATATTGCAGAAGATGGGTGTGGACTCTGGTCACAATCGTTGCTAGCTTTAGTCAAGCACGCGCTACGGAAAAAATTATTCTATCGCTTTCATGCGGAAAGAATGGAAGGCCAGAAGTTTGTTGCTTGGGTCGCCGGTCATGGTGATTTGCGTGGATAGAAGCTTGAAGACAGATCGACGTTGGAATAGCAACGACACCAATGCATACAATTAGTTTCAGTTCTGTGAGATATACACCAATTCATCATTCAAACATACATGAAACAATCAGCTGGATTGGATTCTATCAAGTGTAGCTCTTTGAATTACAGTAAATAAATTGAACCTAGAAGATACAGTCAAACAATATCAATGATAACGTCTACAATTAGTCAAAAGATTAGAAGATTAGAAAGCATGGGTGCGCTTGGATTAGATCGATGGTTTAGAGTTTTTTTTTTTTGTGTGGAATCAATCCACTTTGAATTGGTTTTTCAAATTGAGATTGAAAACAAACCGTCCATTCTAGTAATCAAGTTGGAGAGCTTGTCTTTGCTAAAGCACAAACAATTTATTTGTAGAAACTAGACAGGCTGTTAAGATTTTAGATGATTTTTGGTGGTTTAAAATTTGTTGACAACCAAAAGTATTTGGATTAAATTATGTACCATAAATGCTACTTACTAACCCAAATAGCTAGCTTCTGCAAGTAGTCTTGAAATAGCCGATGTATCATATGGTTAGTCAATGTATTCGGACCAGAATGACAAGTTGGCTATTCCATAAATTTTAATTGGTCCCATGCAACGAGATGTCAAAAATACAACATTCTAAAAAATAAGAAATTAAATTGTAGCAACTAAAAATTTGAGGATCAAAAGTATATTTTAGCCTATAATTAAATAAAATAATCTTAATTTTGAATACCTGATAGGCTTGAAACTCAATGTAATGCATTTAGCCATTGCAAAGGAACAAATGTTTGTAAGATATTTGTGAATAATGAATTGGCATTAGTAGTGTGAGAATTCTATCGATGTGGAATTGCAACTCAAAACCTCCACCAATGAAAAGTTAGTCTTTTCTTTACACGGAGCAAAAGATTTCTTCTTAACCTTAGATTGAACAATATCTACTTCTTAGGTATTTTACTTTTTGTTGTTTTGTTTAAAATTTAGACTGAAGTTGGTCAATGGAGAGGACCAACGACCTTGAGATGGAAACATTACCCGATTCCACACGATGTAAGGGATAATCAATCATAATGTCATTTAGACATTATACAACCAGACTATCTCTCTTGCGGAAAAGTTGGCCATGCCATACCATAGAAGATGAATGTGGACAATGGGTCACAATTATAGCTAGCATCAGTCAAGCACATGCCATGGAAAAAGTTTCTACTATTGTCTTCATTTGGAAAAAATGGAACATAAACATAGATAGGTTGCATGTGTTCTTTGTCATGGATTGTATGGATAGAAAGTTGAAGACAAGTGATGCAGGACGATATTCAAAACGCCTGCAACTCAAGAACGATCTAATCTGCAAGAAAAGAATTCGTCCAGGTTTGGTTCGAATCTTGACAAGAAAAGGGGAAAATTTCGAATTTGATCACTCACAATCCGAATTTAAAGGAAGAGCAATTGAATTTTCAATTCAATTGTTTTGAATCAGAAAAGAAACATTCATCTGAATTCAAAGAAAAAAAATCTAAAATAGCGTCTTTCTTCTCTGCCTCTGACGGCCGCCCAAAACCAACCTAAATAAGAGATAAAACCCTAACATCATAAGTTTAGAAAAATTACAACTATGCCATTAAAAATGAAAACAGGCCCAAAACTCCTATCAGACGAGCCCGGATGGCCAAAATCCACAGCAGCTCATGCCAAGGCAATGACTTTGAATCAGCAGTCCGTTTCCATGTGACCAGCCAAGTTTGGGACCCAAAGTGTCCGAAGTCGGGTCAATTCCACACAAACATGAAATTTCAAGCCCGTTTGTTCTGCAACCTCTTGGACCTTCGTAGATTATCTGGTGTGGTCTTCCCTGACGTGGCCTGCTGACTCTGGGTTGCTGGTACAGGAACATCCAAGGACTGGTTCGACTGACCCGAACTCTGGTCTGAACTGATGTCCTCATCACTCTCCCCTTCCTCTGAAAAGCTTGACCTCAAGCTCGAATTCTCTCCTGCATAAGGGGTCAGATGCCGAATGTTGAACACATCCGAAATGAAGACATCATCTGGTAACTCAACCCGATAGGCATTGTCACCAAATTTCTCCAATACCTGGCATGGACCTATCTTCTTCGGCTTGAGCTTCGTTAAAGCTCCCTGTGGATACCGCTCCCTCGGTAAGTAAACCCATACCAAATCGCCCACTTCAAAGGACTGTTGCCGACGCTGCTGATCAGCTTTCGCCTTGTATTTGGCGTAAGTCTGCTCCAATTTGGCTCTAACAGTCGCATGTATCTCCTGCAAGTCAGACACTCTATCTTCGACCTTCTGACTCACCTTCTCTGGCGACTCAACTGGCAGAACATCCAAAGGACCTCTTGGCAAGAACCCAAACAGTATCTGAAACGGAGCAAACCCTGTAGAACGGTTCACTGAAGAGTTGAACTCAAACTCAATCTTCGGCAAACACAAATCCCAGCTCCTGAATTCATGCACATTTGCCCGCAACAGATTACCCAAGCTACGGTTGACAACTTCAGTCTGTCCATCCGTCTGAGGATGATAAGGACTGCTGAATTTCAACTTTGTGCCCAACTTCTTCCACAGCTCTCGCCAGAAGTGTCCCATAAACTTGCTGTCCCTGTCTGACACTATGGATGCCGGTATACCAAAATGCCGAACCACTGAAGCAAAATATAAGTCAGCAACCTTTGACGCATCAAAAGTGGTTTTGCATGGCAAGAAACACGCCACCTTACTGAACCGATCCACAATCACCATAATCGAATCCAGTCCCCTTGCTGTCCGTGGCAATCCTACAACAAAGTCCATAGAAACATCTCGCCATGGTGCCTCTGGGATAGGTAAAGGCGTGTACATACCTTGGTTCGTGTCTGTCCCCTTCGACTCTTGACACAACCTGCACCTCTTCACAAAAGCCTTGACATCTCGGTCAAGACCAGGCCAATAAAACCGCTGCCGAATCAACCAGGCTGTTTTATCCCTTCCGAAGTGACCCTGGTTATGCAGTTCCTGGATGATCAACACACGAAGAGACGTATCAGGAACACATAAGCAGTTACCTCGAAACAAATATCCATCATGGAGAACGAAATCAGTTCGCTCCCCCGCCTCAATTTTGGCCAAAATCTCCTTGAAGTGCTCATCCACACGAATGTCCTCCCTTACACTCTCAAAGCCGAGAGTGTACACATGCATAGCGCCAATCAACAAGCTCCGCCTACTCAAAGCATCAGCCACTCTATTCAACGTACCAGACTTGTGCTTGATGCTGAAAGTGTATTCCTGCAAGGCACTCACCCACTTCGCATGCCTTGAACTCAGTTTATGCTGACCCTGTAAGAACTTCAGCGCCTGATGGTCTGAATACAGTACAAACTCCCGCTGAATCAAGTAGTGGCGCCAATGCTGCAAGGATCTCACAATGGCGTACAATTCCAGATCATAAACCGAATAAGCCAGTTTAGCTCCTCCCAGCTTCTCACTGAAGTATGCGACTGGTCTTCCTTCCTGGTTAAGCACTGCCCCAATTCCAGTCTTCGAAGCATCACAATCCACCTCAAAAACTCTATCAAAATCAGGAAGAACCAATAAAGGAGCTTCGGTCAATCTGACTTTCAGCCCATCAAATGCCTCCTGTGCGGCATCATTCCACCCGAATCTGGCTCCCTTCAACAATTCCGTTAAAGGTGCAGCCAGCTCACTATACCCCTTGACAAACCTGCGATAAAACCCTGCAAGACCCAAAAAGGATCTCAATTCTGTCAAGGTTGAAGGTACTGGCCATTCCACAATTGCATGCACCTTATTCCTATCTGGGAGAATCCCCTCTCCAGTCACAACGTACCCCAGAAAAATTAGTCTCCCAACCATCCAAATGCACTTCTCTGGGTTAGCAACTAACTGGTTCTCACGTAACACTGACAAAACCTGTGCCACATGGCCCACATGCTCTTCGGCTGTCCTGCTGTATATCAAAATATCATCAAAGTAGACAACCACAAATGAGCTAAGAAATGGACGTAAAACCTGGTTCATTACGCGCATGAACGTGCTCGGCGCGTTTGACAACCCGAATGGCATTACCAACCATTCATACAGCCCTTCCTTAGTCTTGAAGGCTGTCTTCCATTCGTCTCCAGGCTTCATCCTTATCTGATGGTACCCACTCTTCAAATCAATCTTCGTGAAGACCTTAGCACCACTCAACTGATCAAGCATGTCGTCCAACCTCGGTATCGGGAACCTGTACTTCACAGTAATTTTGTTAACCGCGCGGCTGTCGACACACATGCGCCACGTACCATCCTTCTTCGGTACCAAAAGGGCTGGCACCGCGCACGGGCTAATGCTCTCCCGTACGAACCCCTTGTCCAAAAGTTCTTGGACCTGCCTCCTCAATTCCTCATGCTGTTGCGGTGTCATCCGATAATGAGCCTTATTCGGCAACACTGAGCCCGGAATAAGGTCAATGCCGTGCTGAATATCTCGGAGAGGTGGTAATCCAGCCGGTAGCTCCTTTGATACAACATCTCGGAATTCCTCCAAGATAGACACCAACTCCTCAGGAATCATATTGGCCTTTGCTCCTCTTCCACGCCGAAGTCTCCTGACTTGCTCACCAAAGCAAAACAAACATCCTCTCCATCCAAACTCGCATCGAATTCTGTGCTTGGTAAACAAATTACTGTATTCTGTCCACTCACTTCCTGAAGCGGCTTCAAAATAACTTTCCTCCCATCTGGACGCAGCATATAACTGTGGGTGTACCCGTTGTACTGCCCTGTTATCAAACTGCCACGGACGCCCCAGTATGATGTGAGTAGCATCCATTGGAACAACATCCGCCTCAATAGTTGTCTCGAAATGAGGACCAAAACACAGTGACAACTTACACCTTCGGCTGACCTGAATGTCTGCATTTCGGTTCACCCAACCGAGCTTATATGGATGTGGGTGAGGGTCTGTCTGCAACCCCAGCTTCTTCACAGCCTCCTCTGCTATCACATTCTCCCAACTGCCGGAGTCTATGATAACACGACATGTTTTGCCAGCCACAAAACATTTCGTTGTGAAGATGTCATGCCGACGCCAATCTTCATCTGATCTCGGCGCCAGACACATTCTTCGTATCACCAAGCTCTCCCCTTGAATATGGTCCGGATCAATAACACACAGCTCATCATTAAATTCCTCATCCTCAGGGAACTCTCCTCCATTTTCGTCCTCCATATAATCCTCCATATACAACTGAGCTCGCGCCTTGGGGCATTCATTGGCATAGTGCCCCAAATTCTGACACCGATGGCACCGAATGTTAGCCCTGTTGCTGCCCACTCTCGCCTGAGAACCTGAGGTTCCATTCGACCCTGTTGGTCTTGGAGGTACTGATGCCTGCGGCCTCGCTACTGGAGGCATAAATTTGCCCCCTGAATTCTGCCCTGAACTCTGGCCCGTAGTAAAACCCCCTCTGCTCTGAAACCCCCTGTTTCTCATCAAGCTCTTTTCACTGCCTGAGCCCTCATATGCGCATCTCCTACGCTATCAATTCGATGCACAGCCAGTGCATCTTGGATTGGCAGCCGCAAGCCATGAAGATACATGGCTATCAATCTCGGTTCAGCCTCAATCAACCGATTTCGTGCAACCAATCGATAAAATTCAGTTGTGTACTCCTCGACGCTCCGACTACCTTGCGTCAAACCATGCAACTTCGAATACAAAATCTGCTCATGGTTCGGAGGCAAAAACTCCCTGTTCATCTCCTGCTTTAGCGCTGCCCATGACGCTAATGGAGGTCTCCCATCCATATATCTACGATAGTGCTGCGCATGCCACCAAGCAGCAGCCCTATCTCTGAATCGAATTGTGACAAGCGGTACCTGCTTGTCTAAGGGCACCTCCTTCAGACGAAAAACATCATCGACCTGAAGGGTCCAATCAACATACTCGTCTGGGTTAATTCCTCCTTTAAACTCTGGAATTTCGACCCTGAAGCCTGCTTCCCACCGATTCTGATTTTTGAAATAGGGAGGTTGATCGACATACCTTGGAAGTCCAACATCAGGCCTCTGTTGCCCTCTTCGAATTGGTGGTGCCTCCAGATTTTCGAAACCCCTCTCCCTACCTCCATCAATTTCATCACGCTCCTCCACTCGAATGGGTTGGGCACGATTCTGCACCTCCAGCCGCGCCATCATCGCCTGCATGGTTTGCATCATCTGTTGCATCACCTGGTGCTGGTCTCGCATGGCGTCTTGCATAGCATCTCTCACGGCGTCTCTCAGGGATTGATCGTTGTTCTTCTGCTCCATTGGATCAAGGCTCTGATACCAAGTTGATGCAGGGCGATATTCAAAACGCCTGCAACTCAAGAACGATCTAATCTGCGAGAAAAGAATTCGTCCAGGTTTGGTTCGAATCTTGACAAGAAAGGGGAAAATTTTGAATTTGATCACTCACAATCCGAATTTAAAGGAAGAGCAATTGAATTTTCAATTCAATTGTTTTGAATCAGAAAAGAAACATTCATCTGAATTCAAGAAAATAACATCTAAATAGCATCTTTCTTCTCTCCGTTCTGACGGCCGCCCAAAACCAACCTAAATAAAAGAGATAAAACCCTAACATCATAAGTTTAGAAAAATTACAACTATGCCATTAAAAAACAAAAACAGGCCCAAAACTCCTATCAGACGAGCCCGGATGGCCAAAATCCATAGCAGCTCATCGCCAAAGGCGATGACTTTGAATCAGCAGTCCGTTTCCATATGACCAGCCAAGTTTGGGCCTAGTCCGACACAGTAGCTGACCGGATTCGATTGACCCAAAGTGTCAAAAACGAAGTCGGGTCAATTCCGTACACTCGGCCCAAACATGAAATTTCAAGCCCGTTTGTTCTGCAACCTCTTGGACCTTCGTAGATTACCTGGTGTGGTCTTCCCTGACGTGGCCTGCTGACTCTGGGTTACTGGTATAGGAACATCCAAGGACTGGTTCGACTGACCCGAACTCTGGTCCGAACTGATGTCCTCATCAACAAGTCATCTCCCCTATTGAGTGAAAAATGTTGATTTGAAAGACCTATAACTCAAGTCATATACTACTAATTAACTGGATGCTTTATGTGGATGAAATTGAACACAAACACAGATAGATCGCTTGAATTTCTAATCACGGTTTGCATGGATAAAAGGTTGAAGACTTAAGTCATCTCTCATGTTAGGTGGGAAAGATTGATTTGAGAGACTTATAACTTAAGTCATCTGCAATTAATTAACTTGAACCCTTCATGTGGAAAGAATGGAACACAGACATAGATAGATTGCATGAGTTTTTAGTTATGGTTTGCATGGATAGAAGGTTGAACACTCAAGTCATCTCCTGGGTGGGAAACATTGATTTAAGAAACTTATAATTCCAGTCATCTGCTACTAATATTTGGATTCAAATTTTTAAAACCACTTGAACTAATAGCGTAATTAGGCTAGTAGCTTCAAATTAACTTGAACTTGAATTATTAAGGCCACATAGATCCGGTCTGCTAATAGGTTAAGGCTATGTAGATTTAGCCTGTTAATGGGTTAATTGAGTTAGCGGATGGACTCATTTGATGAAAAAAGTTAATTTGAGGACCTTCTAATTAACTTAGACTCAAGTTTTTAAAGCCACTATATCTGACCTACTAATAGGTTAATTGGTCCAATAAATAGGCTTGAGGCGTACCAATAGGTGGGCTTGAGTTAGTACAAAATAACAATTGCACAGTAGGATGATGGATATCCAAATAGTTTTTGTTCTATCAGGTATATACTAATATTGCATCATTTAAGCATATAAGAAATAATCTCCTGACCTTTTGAATTACAGCAAACAAGCTAAATCTAGAAGATGCGGTTAAGTAGTATCACTGTTGTTTACAATTAGTTAAAAGATTTGAAGACAAGAAAGCTATCAAGAATCTTTGTGAGGATATCAGTCATTGTATCTTGCTAGAACTTATAACACCATTTATCTTCTCTTAGAACAAAAGGGACCTCTAAAGTTCCAGCCCACCAAACTTAAAGCAAGCAGCCCATTTTACGTTAGTGATACGGCTGGCCGTTTCCTCTGGGCAGTATTATCTTTTGTACGATTTTCGAAAATAATGATGTGACAGCAAAACCTAGAGGTAGAACTCCAGCGCTGGCCTCCAGCTCCGGCCTCCAGCATCGGCCTCCAGCGCTGACCTCTAGTGACGGCCTCCAGCGCTGGACTTTGGCTCCGGCCTCCAGCGCCGGCCTCCAGCGTCGGCCTCCAGCGCTGGACTTTGGCTCCGACCTCCAGCGTCGGCCTCCAGCATCGGCCTCCAGCGCTGGACTTTGGCTCTGGCCTCCGGCGCAGGCCTCCAGCGTCGGCCTCCAGCGTTGGCCTCCAGCGTCGGCATCCCAGCTGACCTCCAGCGTTGGCATCCAGCGCTGGCCTTTGGCTCTGGTCTCCAGCGTCGGCCTCTAGTGCTTTTTCGCATGCACAATGACCAGTCTCATACAACAGATCCCGTGATTCAAGGTCTATTGCTGTGTACCTCGCTCACTGAAATCACGAGCAAGTGTTAGCTCGTTCAGCAGTTACCGCTACAAGCGGCCCTCATCCAGTAACGGCTTAGCCACTTGCCGTTCGGAGAAACTTATCCCAACGAGGAAGATTCGACGGTTCCAACGGAATGAGGTAAACGGGACCCATACATGTATAAAAGAGGACCCGAGCTCAATGCGGAGGAGGCTCTGAATCTCTCTCTCTCTCTCTTTCAAGTTCTACTGTTATACAACATTCCTGTTCTACAACCCACTGACTTGGGCGTCGGAGGGTCCCCACCAGAACCATCGGTCCGGAACTTTTTGTAGGCTCTAGAAGGAAGACGACGACCTTTCTGCATCCTCGAAGGCCTGCAGAGATCTCAGCTCACCCGACGTTCATCGCAAGTGATTTGGCAGCAACAGATTGGCGCGCCAGGAAGGGGGGGCCAGTTCGCATGGGAGGAAGACGAAAGTTCTCCCTGTGACCCCACCAATTTTGTGAGGGAAACGATGGCGACTACACAAGCACAGGAGGCTTCCTCCAGTCAAGCTGCGGAGCGCATTCCATGGGCTGAGCACTCGGAGCCTAATCTCCATGTTCTTCCCCTGCGCAGATAAGCCGACCTGACCGGCTCGAGGTTCTGGCCCACCAGGTCCAGGATATGATGACAATGGTTCGAGGGCTGCAAGAGCATTGTTTGGCTGCTGCACCTCAACCCCCTGCGCTCGACAAAGGGTGCGGGGGACAGTTCAGTCTCACCAAGGTGGGACTCCACCTGAGGTCTCCCACCGCTCACCCCCCAAACCTCATCACCGAGGGACCTCGAAGCGACGGCGATCCCCCTCTCGCCACTCCGGTCGTTCCCACCACCGGCTGGAGGAGAGAGAGTCCAGACGGGCGCGTTCTTTGCGCCGGCGATCTTCTTCAGCTTCTTCTTTCGATTCATCCCGAGATAGCACCCTCAGGTCACCCTCCGTGGTTAAAGGCTCCCAAGCATGGTCCCATCACAGCGACTCTCGGGTCACCCTTCGGGGTTCAAAAGGCTCTCGATGGCCTCAACTTTGCCTCAGCGGCTTCGTCACAGCCTCAACGGCTTCATCTCAGCCCCATCGGCTTCAACTCTATATCAGCGGTCAACGGCCAATCGGGTAATACCTTTGTTTAAATTATACACTTGCAACGCATTGCTGGTTACTTTCAGCCATCCAGAAGCCTGACTCCGCGTTGGCACTCCAAGCTCGAGTCCCCTCGGCACCAGAAGCCCAACTCCGCATCGGCACTAAGCCCGGCTCAGCGTCGGCATCAGAAGGACGACTTCGCATCAGCACTTGAAGACTGACTTCGCGTCAGCACTTAGCCCGACTTCATGTCGGCACTTGAAGATCGACTTTGCATTGGCACTTGAAGCCCGACTCAGCGTCGGCACTTAGCCCGACTCAGCGTCGGCACTTAAAGACCGACTTCGCGTCGGCACTTGAAGACCGACTCCGCGTCGGCACTTGAAGATCGACTCAGCTTCGGCACTAGAAGACCGACTCAGCGTCGGCATCAGAAGGCCGACTTCGCATCGGCAGTAGAAGACCGACTCTGCGCGGCACTTAACCCAACTCAGCGTTGGCATCAGAAGCCTGACTTCACGTCGGCACTTGAAGACCGACTCCGCGTCGACACTTAACCTGACTCAGCGTCGGCATAAGAAGCCCGACTCCACATCGGCACTTAACCCGACTCAGCGTCGGCATCGGAAGCCCGACTCTAGTTGGCACTTAGCCCGACTCAGCATTGGCATCAGAAGCCCGACTTCGCATCGGCACTTGAAGACCGACTCCGCGTCAGCACTTAGCCCGACTCAGCGTCGGCATCAGAAGACTGACTCCACGTCGGCACTTAACCCGACTCAGCTTCGGCACTATAAGACCGACTCTGCACGGCACTTAACCCGACTCAGTGTCGGTATCAGAAGCCCGACTCCACGTCGGCACTTAACCCGACTCAGCGTCGGCATCGAAAGCCCGACTCTACATCGGCACTTAGCCCGACTCAGCGTTGGCATCAGAAGCCCGACTTCGCATCGGCACTTGAAGACCAACTCCGCGTCGGCACTTAGCCCGACTCAGTGTCGGCATCAGAAGCCCGACTCCACGTCGGCGCTTAACCCGACTCAGCTTTGGCACTAGAAGACCACTATGCGCGGCACTTAACCCGACTCAGCGTCGGCATCAGAAGCCCGACTTTGCGTCGGTACTTGAAGACCGACTCCGCATCGGCACTTAACCCGACTCAGTGTCGGTATCGGAAGCCCGACTCTATGTCGGCACTTAGCCCAACTCAGCGTCGGCACGGGAAGCCTGACTTAGCGTCGGCACCGAAAGCCCAACTTCTCGTCAGCACTTGAAGCCCAACTTCATGTCGGCACTTGAAGACCGACTTCGCGTCGGCACTTGAAGACCGACTTCGCATCGGCACTTGAAGCCTACCTTCGCATTGGAACCAAAGCCCGACTTCGCGTCGGGTCAAGAAACCACAAAGAAAGCAACTCAAACCAGCTGTGAGCCAATCTAGATCTGGTGGAAGAATTGTGAGACCAAGCACAGCTTCGCATGGCAGCATTCCGTCAGTGAGCGGCCAAGTACTACAATGCTCGGGTGCGATCCAAGACGTTCTGCTCCAGAGATCTCATTCTGCGAAGAGCTGAAGTATCAAAGCCAACAGAGGGGGGCAAGCTGGCACCAAAATGGGAAGGACCATACCGTGTCAAGGAGGTACTTCACCATGGGGCGTACAAAGTTGAAGAGCAAGACGGGAAACCGCTTCCTCGCACCTGGAACGCCGATAATTTATGCTGGTATTACCAGTAGGGTGCTATCATCATTAATTTGAATCTATTTGATAGATGAATGTTCGAAATGTTCACTTATTTTGAATGAGTATGTTCAGCAATTAAAGACCAGTTCCGCACCGGTAATTAAAGACCAGCTCCGGGTTGGCACAAAAGACCGGCTCCGCATCGGCAACAAAGATCGGTTTCGCATCGGCAATTAAAGACCGGCTCCACGTCGGCACAAAGACCGGCTCCGCGTCGGCACAAAGACCGGTTCCGCACCGGCAATTAAAGACCGGCTCCGCGTCGGCACAAAAGACTGGCTCCACGTCGGCACAAAAGATCGGCTCCGCATCGGCACAAAAGACCGGCTCCGCGTCGGCAACAAAGACCGGTTCCGCACCGGAAATTAAAGACCGGTTCCGCACCGGCAATTAAAGACCGGCTCCGCATCGGCACAAAAGATCGGCTTCGCATCGGCAATAAAGATCAGTTCCGCACCGGCAATTAAAGACCGGCTCCACGTCGGAACAAAAGACGGCTCCGCGTCGGCACAAAAGACCAGTTCCGCACTGGCAATTAAAGACCGGCTCCGTGTCGGCATAAAAGACCGACTCTGTGTCAGCACAAAAGACCGGCTCCGCGTCGGCACAAAAGATTGGCTCCGCGTCGGCAAACAAAGACCGGCTCCGCATCGGCAAACAATGACCGGCTCCGCGACGGCACAAAAGACCGGTTCCGCACCGACAATTAAAGACCGGCTCTGCATCGACACAAAAGACCGGCTCCGCGTCGGCACAAAAGACCGGTTCCACACCGGCAATTAAGACCGGCTCCGCGTCGGCACAAAAGACCGGCTTCGCGTTGGCACAAAAGACCGGCTCTGCGTCGGCACAAAAGACCAGCTCCGCATCGGTAAAAAAGACCGGCTCCGCGTCGGCAAACAAAGACCGGCTCCGCGTCGGCAAACAAATGACCGGCTCCGCGTCGGCACAAAAGACCGGTTCCACACCGGCAATTAGAGACCGGCTCTGCGTTGGCACAAAAGACCGGTTCCGCACCGGCAATTAGAGACCGGCTCCGCGTCGGCACAAAAGATCGGTTCCGCACCGGCAATTAAAGACTGGCTCTGCGTCGGCACTAAAAACCGGCCCTGCCCGGCAACAAAGACTGGCTCCTCGTCGGCAACAAATACCGGCTCCCCGTGTCAGCACTAAAAACTGGCTTCTTGCGTCGGTAATTCAAGACAATGTTTTGGTGAACGATAACATTTCGCCCAACCTATCTGACAAGGCACCATTGGTTGGTGATTCACGACAGCTTACACAACTAAATCTGATTATAACCAAGGGAACACAATGATGGTTAAAACCTTCATTGATGGCTAAAAGGTTACAAAATTGCCGACCTGAGTCAGACTTAGAGCAATACAAAAAAAACTAAAACTACTAAGGGTTATCTGGGGCTGAGTCATCGTCTTCAGAGATGTCATCTGGCTTCAGCCCTTCAATGTCCTCCAAGTCGTAGAGTTCTTGGATTTTGTCCTTGCAATCTTGGAAGCCGGCATTATAAACAAACACCGTCAATTCGGCTAGCTCCTTATCAAAGGCTTGAGACTTTCTGAAAGCCTCTACGGCCTCTGCAGCTCTTTTCTCCGCCTCGGAGGCTTTCTGCTCGGCTTCGATGGCCTCCCTCTTGGCCTCAGTCACCGCCGCCTTCAAATCGACAATCTTGGCGTCGGACTGGCGGGTGGCCTCTTTGGCTGCGTCTATTTCAATGGAGGCAGAATCCAATCGAGTCTTCAAGATGCACATTTCCGATTCCACCACCTTCAGCCTCTCCTCGGCCATCCTCTGCTTTTCCTCGGCCGCCTGAGCGTTATCCAGCTCATTGGCTGCACGACGCTGGGCAACTTCCAGCGCGTACTCGGCCTTCTCGGCTCTCAGCCGGATGGTATCGACTTCGCCCTTTAGGGTGGCCCGGGTATCCTCCAAAGCCATTTCCGCCTTTTCTGCCCTGGCTTGGAGTGATAACATCTCCTCCCGCGCCTGGTCGATAGCAGTATCACTCAGGGTCCAAAGATTCCTCATGGCGATCAGAGAGTTCAATGCCTAAAGGGAATGTCGATAGTAAAAAGCAAAATAAAACAAACGAAACAAAGAGGAAAAACGATAATGGAGCAGAGGCTCACCCAGAGATGTGCTACAGACGCCTTGCGGAAGAAGGTGGCTCTCCCTTGATGCCGGAGAAACTCTTGCACCTCCACCACAGATGCTTCATCTAAGGCCCGGTCGGCCTAACGGCTGTGGTTAGCCAACAGTGATTGGAATGAAGGGTCGACGCCCCTCCTTTCCCTTGGCACGGGGTCCGCGGAGGCGGATTCCGCCTCTGACTCTGCTACATCTGGCCCCTTGACTGGTGAAGGCGATTCGGTTGTTGTCCCTACGGGGGGCAGGATAGCTGTGGGAGTCGGCCCTATTGCTGCAGGAACTTGCTCCGTCTCCACGGCTTCAGGCAGGGGTGACGGTGCTCTTGCGACCTGCTCAGGAGGATCGAGCAGGATGACAAGAGGAGCTGGAACTGAAGATCTCCCTTCTATTTGGCTCCGCCCTACTCTTTTGCCGGCCTCGGCCCTTACCATATCTATCTTGGCGGGCTCGTTGGCTTGGGCTCTGGCCGCCTCGCACATGTGCCGTTTAGCATCAGCCTCCCCAGCGTCGGCCCTTCTAAGGTCGCCCTTCTTCAAAATCTTGGCGTGTAGGGGCTTCACAACTCCAGCCCCTTCAGCGTCGGCCCTTCTCGCGTCGGCCCTCCTCGCTTCGGTCCTCTTTGGGATTTTGGCAACGGCCCTTCTCTTGGCAAGGGACTCATTCCCCGTAGTCTTCCTTTTCCTAGTAGCCGCCTGCCTGAGCTCGCGAAGCGAGGGCGCCATCCCTATAAAGGCGGAAGATAAATTTAAAAAAAAAAAAAAAGAGAAAAGGGGGAAAAAGAAAAAAGAAGGCGAGTAATCAAATGCTCACCACTCGAAGGAATTTAACCGGCGAGATGAAGGTTTTCCTCGGCTAAAAGCTTATTGTACCGAGGGATATCGGCAGTCAGAAGCTGCCCGAATGCCATCCGATCTCTTGGAAGGATGGAGGAATCCCTATTGGCATCAATGTTGGGTATCCCCCAGCTTCCGCGCACCCGCCGATATCAGCAAAAAAGAATTTGTCCTTCCACCCTTTGACAACTTGAGGATCCTATTGGACCTAGGGGTGAAGGACCACTAACCTGATTGCTTGCGGAGGGTATAAAAACTACATAATAAGGAGATGCTGGCCTCTATGCCTTGCAGGTGACAGAGAACCAGAAAGCCGACAATGGTTCGGATCGAGTTAGGAACTAACTGAGAAGGTGTTATAGAGTATCGGTCCAGAAGATTGAGGATGAAAGGATGGATAGGTAACCGACGTCCGGCCTTAAAGAAGGCTCCATACAAGGCAACTCTTCCGGAACGGGAAGAGGTTACCCTGTCATTGGGAGCAGGGTAGAACAAACGAAGGTCCGACGGAAAGCTATATTTGGCTTTCAGATTTACTACGTCTTGAGCAGACATAGCGGAAGCAGTCCCTTCAGGGGACTCCTTGACGATACTAGAAGGACCAGCAGCCGTCGGATGGCCCCGGGCGGAAATCTGCCCGCCGGTCGGATGACTCCCGGTTAAGGGGCGACTGACCGGCCGCTATTCCGGCAAGGAGCGATTAGAGGAGGGGGTAGACCACTGGCTTGGTAAGGAAGCGAAAGTTTGAGAAGGGTTGGGGGAGCACCCCCAGGAATCAGAAATGGAACAAGAAGGCGATGAAGCCATGGAGACTAACCTGGAAAACTTGAGCTAGAATCGAAGGAACACGAGGAGAGAACGAACATGGGAGACGAACGGACGCTTGCAGACTCGAGAGGGAGCAGTAGCGTAAGAAAAGGAAGGATGGGAGGATAAGGATGATTTTTCCCCTTATAACTCCATTTCAAATCACCCCACGATCGTCCGTTCTGACTACGCATCCACCTTTAAATGGAAGGCGCTTCGGCGGCCTACCAGCACAAAAAACACGAAAAGCTCCACCAATAAAAAGGGGGCATTGGCCTTATCACAATGATGATGCTCGCCTTTCGTGACTCATTGCTCGAGGGAAATCCTCTCCAATCCCAACAACACGGACAAGCGAAATGATGGCGCGAAAATCGGCCGCCCAGAGGATATTAACACCCCTTTCACGGGTGATTGAGCGCTCACCCATCTTAGGGGCGGGGGGCATCTGATACGGCTGGCCGTTTTCTCTGGGCAGTATTATCTTTTGCACGATTTCCGAAAATAATGATGTGACAGCAAAACCCAGAGGTAGAACTCCAGCGCTGGCCTCCAGCTCTAGCCTCCAGCATCGGCCTCCAGCTCCGGCCTCCAGCGTCGGCCTCCAGTGCTGACCTCCAGCGTCGGCCTCCAGCGCTGGACTTTGGCTCCGACTTCCAGCGCAGGCCTCCAGCGCCGGCCTCCAGCGTCGGCCTCCAGCGCTGGACTTTGGCTCTGACCTCCAGCGTCGGCCTCCAGCGCTGGACTTTGGCTCCGGCCTCCAGCGCAGGCCTCCAGCGTCGGCCTCCAGCGTCGGCGTCCCAGCTGACCTCCAGCGTCGGCATCCAGCGCTGGCCTTTGGCTCCGGCCTTCAGCGTCGGCCTCCAGTGCTTTTTCGCATGCATAATGACCAGTCTCATACAACAGATCCCGTGATTCAAGGTCTATTGCCATGTACCTCGCTCACTGAAATCACGGGCAAGTGTTAGCTCGTTCAGCAGTTACCGCTACAAGCAGCCCTCATCCAGCAACGACTTAACCACTTGCCGTTCGGAGAAACTTATCCCAACGAGGAAGATTCGACGGTTCCAACGGAACGAGGTAAACGGGACCCCAGACAGGTATAAAAATAGGACCCGAGCTTAATGCGGAGGAGGCTCTGAATCTCTCTCTCTCTCTCTCTTTCAAGTTCTACTGATATACAACATTCCTGTTCTACAACCCACTGACTTAGGCGTCGGAGGGTCCCCACCGGAACCACCGGTCCGATACTTTTTGCAAGCTCTAGAAGGAAGACGGCGACCTTTCTGCATCCTCGAAGGCCTACGGAGATCTCAGCTCACCCGACGTTCATCGCAAGTGATTTGGCAGCAACAGATAGTACCCAACTCACAAAGCCAAGCCCCTTGTCTCTATCACACCAGTTCATCCAATCCAAATGGATGAAAGAGCCTAACCATCCACGGGGTGTTCCACGAATGCTAGAGATGCTAGATGTTTGATTAAACAACACCAGGTGAACGAGATTGATTAAATGAACAAGATTGCTCCTATTCCAATTTCACTTCTGATGTCCATTATTAGATTCTAGTTGTCTCAATCCAACTGCTAGATCCTTCTTTAAATTCCCTGCATATTTTAAAGAAACATAAGATAATGCATAGGTTTTGATCATGTCTTTTGCGGATGAAATTTAGGAAATGCCTTATAGATTTCCACGAAACAAATACAGAATTTTTTGAGGATTTTTTGTAAAAAGAATCATGACATCTCGTTAAATTATTATTGCACTTGTCAAAGATTCGTCACCACAAAGATTCGGTCACACCCAATATATATGCTGCAGATTAAATTTACCTCCTTATGTATCATACTTGTCCAATATTATGAAGTCTGTCCACACACTAATATAAATAATGTACGATATAGAATTATACCAAAATACAATTAAGTAAAATGATCCAGTAGATTAATATGCTCTCATGACTTTGTAATCATTGATCCTAATTTTGAATACCCAATGGTTTTGCAGCTCAGTATATATGATGCATGCACTCCATCGGCCATAACAGATGTTCGGCATTGCAATTCAAACACCTCCTCCCAACAAAAATCAGCCCTTCCTTTACGCATACCGAAAGCTTTCCTTTTAACCTTGGGAGTTCTTGAAGAGTTTGAGCAGCATACACCGTTTCATGGATGTTCTACATTTTGTCGTTTTTGTCGAATACTCAGGGTGGAGAAGACCCATGCATTTGCCGACTCCACGCGACGTTGGGACCAATCAATCATAACATCATCCAGGCATGAAACTACGTACGACACCCGTGGAAAATTGTAGCCAGCTTCAATCAAGCGCAAGCTGTGGACAAAAAAAAGTCTTCTATCGCTTTCATGTGGAAAGAATGGACGACCAGAGCTAGAATGCTTGGGTCACCGGTCACAGTTTGCGTGGATAGAAGGTTGAAGACCGACAGACGTTGGAATACCAGTAGCACCGTAGGATGGACACCTAAATAGTTTTTTTTTTTTTTTTTTTTGAGCCATACGGCAATGACATTCATGCATGCATGGAAGAGTGAACTGGACTGGATTCCACCAGCTGTAACTTTTTGAATTGCAGTAAACAAGCTGAATGGAAGATATAATCAAGCAATATCAATGATAACCGAAGGCTGGAAAGACGATCAGTTTTCTGGAAACGACGCATCAGTCGTTTTCTATGTGAAGATATATATATCATTGTGTATTGCAAGAAATCATAGCACCGTATATCTTCCCCCTTAACAACAAAAGGCGCCTCCCAAGGTCCAGCCCACCAAACTGGAAGCAAGATAAACCCTCTGCCGCCTGTTCGTCCAATCTGGGGTTGTCAGACAGGCCCACGTAGCCCAACCAAGCCCACTGCAGGAGCCAGCCTGTGGGCCAGCATATTATGCCAGTACGGTCCATGACACTAAAGGGATCGGCCCAACATTACCCACAGGCCTGACTTGGAGTGGGCCGTGCATGGCCCGCATGCTAGTCCATCTATTTTTTAATATTATTTAAATAAAATAAATTATATACATTCCATTGTTTGTGGATGAGTAGGTGGCTTGTCGTTGCAATCATACCATATCATTTTTTCTTAATTGATCCTTTTCTTCATTTTCTATTCATTCAAACAAAATTTTTAATCTTTATTTTTGTCTTTTGTCTAACACAGCTTAGATTATAACTTTTCATATTATATAAAACTCCTTATCAATGATTTTTCTCAATGCCGAAGTGTGACCAGACTCCATAGGTTAAGTTTAGCCCTAGACAGCTAGACCTTATGTTAGTGCTCGATGTGGCACCGATGACAATAGTGGGCTCGATAACATTGAGTTTAGTCTTTGACTAGTGCTCCCATACTCCATCATATTGATATCGAACTCAAACTCTTAGCCATAAGGTGGACAAGAGCTATCAACATGAGACATTGTTGATTGTTGAGGACAAAGAGCAAGATTAGAAACTAAAGAGAGATTAGGACTACTAACTAGAAACTAAAAAAATTAAGATAATTTAGGAGATCAGAAGTGCTTGTAGGAAGATAAAAGGGCTTAAGAGAATTTAAAAGCATTTTAGAGAGTTTGTGGTTTAGCATGGGATGAGGGAAAAGGATTGGAGCTTATTTATAAAAGTCGAAAGCTTTCAGATGATTCAAATATTTTTAAAAACTAGCCATTTATCACCATTGGGAATGAGAAATAAGACAACTTGGCATTTATGGCAATTGAAAAGGATTATTTTATGAATTGGATAAAATACCCCTTAAACTAACCTTTTTGGCATTTTTTTAGGATTATTTGGGAAAATACCTGCTGGACCCTAGCATGTCATGCTTGACGTGTTGGTTCGACGGCCTTACACGGGCCGGTCTAGTGGGTTTGGTGTGTTGAACCCATGGAAAAGTCTTTGTGCACAGCCTTTGATGCATAAAAGCGCATTTCAAGCGCGCGTATTGGTCGTACGTTCATGCGAGCATGCGTACCATGGCTCATTGGCCTGCGGTGCGCCCTACACGAGTTCTTGCATGGGGCATGGCCAATGCACGAGCCTGATGCATGCCTTTGTGCACCGGAGGTAGTGCGCAAAGATATTTCCTTGAACTGACATGCCGAACCCAACGTGTTGGGTCTAGCGTGCCTAATGGGCCAGCTCAATAGGCTATGCTGTGGGTTGCTCTGCTAGCGTTGACCGTACCCATATGTGAGCCGGAGGATATGGTCATGCCAGCCATGATGAGCCATCGTGCCGGCATGACTTGTAGACCTCAGGGGGCAGTTTGGTATGGCTCGCAGGTGGGCGATGACAGACACAGTTACTATAGCAGCCATGCTATGCTGGTTCTGATTCATTCGGACTTAGAATGGGTCAATCCAATTAACACTTCTAGTCCAATCCAAATTCGCCAAAGAGCTTAACCTTCCGTATCGTTCCACGAATGCTAGAAGGCACAACTTGTTTGATTAAATCCAATTTCCTGGTTCCCAATTCAGTTTCATTTCTCCTGGTGTCCATTATTAGACTCTAGTTGTTTTTATCGCAGCCAAATCTAACTCCTGGCAGCCACGGCGTCGGTGATTGATAATGGCATGCCGATTTTTTTGTGATGCAAGAAGGAGCAATCCCGATTTTTTTGTGATGCACACCTTCCCATCGACAGCAATTTTTTCCGACCCATGATGAGAATGGATCTTCTGATTGGTTGAAGCCTCTTGCGAACCCCAGAAGAGCTTCTCTCTCGAACTCCAAGCAATGGATGCTGGTGTGGACTCCACTGCCATGGCCGAGTTTGATGAGTTGGAGAGAGATCAAAGAGAGTAGTAGCACCATAGGTATGGTATATTTTGAAGCCATGATGACCTCCTTTTCCCTTGTTCTTCTGCTGAAACGTCCTTGCTTTCGCGGTGTTATATAGAGATATCTAGGCCTTGTGTTGAAATGGTCTTCGCACAAATGGACAAACTTGGTGACACTAGCTAACAAATAGACTAGTTATGCAAGTGGGACAATTCTTTTCTATGATATTTCTATAATAATATAAAGATGTTTCTTTAAAAAAATTCTTGCATATTTTAAAGAAGCATAACATAATGTGTAAATCAGCAGGTGTTGATCACGTCTTTTTAGACAAAATTTAGGAGATACATTGCATGATGGATAGATTTCAATTAATCAAATAAATTATTATTTGAGAATATTTTGCCAAAAAGAATCATGACATGTAGTTTATCATTGCACTTGGTGAAGGATTTAGCACACCCAATATACGTCCTTATATGTCATACCTGTCCGATATTGTCAAGTTCATCCACGTACCATTATAAATAAACGTTCAATATAGAATTGTACCAAAATATAATTAAGTAAAATGATCCTGGAGGTTACTCTCACTTTGTAATCATTGATCCTAATTTTGAAAACTGGTTGGTTTTGCAACTCAGTGTTAGGAACTTGGCCGATCTAATGTTAGTAAGAGATCTGTGAATATAATGATCTAACACGTAACAATGTGATACCTATGTAAGTACATGGTAAAAGATTTCTTTTAACCATTCCTAAAAATCAATATGGGTGTGGACTCTGGCTCACAATCGTTGCTAGCTTTAGTCAAGCACGCGCTACGGAAAAAAATATTCTATCGCTTTCATGTGGAAAGAATGGATGGCCAGAAGTTGGGTTGCTTGGGTTGCCGGTCATGGTGATTTGCGTGGATAGAAGCTTGAAGACAGATAGACGCTGGAATAGCAACGACACCAATGCATACAATTAGTTTTTTCTGTGAGATATACACCAATGCATCATTCAAACATATAAAACAATCAGCTGGATTGGATTCTATCAAGTGTAGCTCTTTGAATTACAGTAAATAAATTGAACCTAGAAGATACAGTTAAACAATATCAATGATAATCGTCTACAATTAGTCAAAAGATTAGAAGATTAGAAAGCATGGGTGCGCTTGGATTAGATCGAATGGTTTAGAGTTTTTTTTTTTTTTTTTTTTGTGTGGAATCAATCCACTTTGAATTGGTTTTTCAAATCGAGATTGAAAACAAACCATCCATTCTAGTAATCAACTTGGAGAGCTTGTCTTTGCTAAAGCACAAACAAATTTATTTGTAGAAACTAGACAGGCTGTTAAGATTTTAGATGATTTTGGTGGTTTAAAATTTGTTGACAACCAAAAGTATTTGGATTAAATTATGTACCATAAATGCTACTTACTAACCCAAATAGCTAGCTTCTGCATGTAGTCTTGAAATAGCCGATGTATCATATGGTTAGTCAATGTATTCGGACCAGAATGACAAGTCGGCTATTCCATAAATTTTAATTGGTCCCATGTAACGAGATGTTAAAAATACAACATTCTAAAAATATAAGAAATTAAATTGTAGCAACTAAAAATTTGAGGATCAAAAGTATATTTTAGCCTATAATTAAATAAAATAATCTTAATTTTGAATACCTGATAGGCTTGAAACTCAATGTAATGCATTTAGCCATTGCAAAGGAACAAATGTTTGTAAGATATTTGTGAATAATGAATTGGCATTAGTAGTGTGAGAATTCTATCGATGTGGAATTGCAACTCAAACCTCCACCAATGAAAATTAGTCTTTTCTTTACACAGAGCAAAAGATTTCTTCTTAACCTTAGATTGAACAATATCCACTTCTTAGGTATTTTACTTTTTGTTGTTTTGTTTAAAATTTAGACTGAAGTTGGTCAATGGAGAGGACCAACGACCCTGAGATGGAAACATTACCCGATTCCACACGATGTAAGGGACAATCAATCATAATGTCATTTAGACATGATACAACCAGACTATATCTCTTGCGGAAAAGTTGGCCATGCCATACCATAGAAGATGAATGTGGACAATGGGTCACAATTATAGCTAGCATCAGTCAAGCACATGCCGTGGAAAAAGTTTCTATGGTTGTTCATTTGGAAGCAATGGAACAAAACACAAATAGGTTGCCTGTGTTCTTGGTCATTGATTGTATGGATAGAAAGTTGAAGATAAGTCATCTTCGCTATTGGGTGGATAACATTGATTTGAGAGGCCTATAACTCAAGTCATCTACTACTAATTAACTTGGACCCTTCATGTGGAAGAAATGGAATGCGAACACAGATAGATCGCTTGAATTTCTAATCATGGTTTGAATGGATAAAAGGTTGAAAACTTAAGTCTTCTCCCTTGTTGGGTGAGAAATGTTGATTTGAGAGACTTATAACTTAAGTCATCTACTATTAATTAACTTGGACCCTTCATGTGGAAAGAATGGAACATAGATATAGATAGATTGCTTAAGTTTTTGGTCATGGTTTGCATGCATAGAAGGTTGAACACTTAAGTCATCTCCCATATTGGGTGGGAAACATTAAATCGAGAAACTTATAATTCAAGTCATCTGCTACTAATTTACTTGGACTCAAATTTTTAAAACCACATGAACCATACCCTCTAATAGGTTAATTAGGCCAGTAGCTTCAAATTAACTTGGACTTGAATTATTAAGGCTACATAAATTTGGCCTGCTAATAGGTTAAGGCTAAGTGGATTTAGCCTGTTAATGGGTTAATTGAGTTAGCGGATAGACTCATTTGATGAAAAAAGTTAATTTGAGGACCTTCTAATTAACTTAGACTCAAGTTTTTAAAGCCACTAGATCTGACCTACTAATAGGTTAATTGGTCCAATAGATAGGCTTGAGGTGTACCAATAGGTGGGCTTGAGTTAGTACAAAATAACAATTACACAGTAGGATGATGGATATCCAAATACTTTTTGTTCTGTCAGGTATACACTAATATTGCATCATTTAAGCATATAAGAAACAATCTCCTGACCTTTTGAATTACAGCAAACAAGCTGAACCTAGAAGATGCAGTTAAGTAGTATCACTGATGTTTACAATTAGTCAAAAGATTTGAAGACAAGAAAGCTATCAAGAATCTTTGTGAGGATATCAGTCATTGTATCTTGCTAGAACTTATAACACCATTTATCCTCTCTTAGAACAAAAGGGACCTCTAAAGGTCCAGCCCACCAAACTTAAAGCAACTAGCCCATTTTACGTTAGCACCCAACTCACAAAGCCAAGCCCCTTATCCCTATCACACCAGTTCATCCAATCCAAATAGATGAAAGAGCCTAACCATCCACGGGGTGTTCCACGAATGCTAGAGATGCTAGAGATTGATTAAATAACACTAGAGGAACAAGATTGCTGTTAATCCAGTTTCACTTCTGATGTCCATTATTAGATTCTAGCTGTCTCAATCCAACTGCTAAATCTTTCTTTAAATTCCCTCATATTTTAAAGAAACATAAGATAATGCTTAGGCGTTGATCATATCTTTGCAGATGAAATTTAGGAAATGCCTTATATGGTCGATAGATTTCCATGAAACAAATACAGCATTACTTGAGGATTTTTTGTAAAAAGAATCATGACATCTCGTTAAATTATTATTGCACTTGTCAAAGATTTGGTCACCACAAAGATTCGGTCACACCCAATATATCTGCTGCAGATTAAATTTACCTCCTTATGATGTATCATACTTGTCCAATATTATGAAGTCTGTCCACACACTAATATAAATAAATGTACGATATAGAATTATACCAAAATACAATTAAGTAAAATGATCCAGTAGATTAATATGCTCTCATGACTTTGTAATCATTGATCCTAATTTTGAATACCCAATGGTTTTGCAGCTCAGTAGTATATGATGCATGCACTCCATCGGCCATAGCAGATGTTCGGAATTGCAACTCAAACCCCTCCCAACAAAAAATCAGCCCTTCCTTTACGCATACCGAAAGATTTTCCTTTTAACCTTGGGAGTTCTTGAAGAGTTTAAGCAGTATACACCGTTTCTTGGATGTTCTACATTTTATCGTTTTGTGATTAATGGAATGACGATTTTACCCCCCAACACATGCCCTCCACTCCCTAGTTCGAAGCGTAGGTTCGGGCGTAGGGAGTATAAGCTCAAGTGGCGCGCTCTGGATGGGACGCTTCGGCTTAAACAATCCAGGCAATGATGCCCTAATTAATGCGACAGGGCCATTGTACCTTCGGAGGTAAGGCTCCTCCACTATCGACGGTCGAGATCGCGCCACGCCTCGAATTCCGATCGATCGGGTGTTTGTCGAGGCGATTCCGGACGTCTTGAATGAGACGCCCCGCTCCCCAGGGCGGTTCCTTAGCGGAGAAGCGAAGTGACGGCCACCCCATATATATATATGCGTATTGTGCATGCGCGCTTGGCGTTTTCTCGCTTTGCTTCCAAGTGGGTTTTGGTCTTTCATCTTCTTCGACGCTCATTGCTTTCGTTTGATACTTCTTTCAATGGCGATGAGCCCAGACGACGTAGCCTCCGTGATCGCTGCTGAGGACTTGGGGAGGATTCATCAACGGTATGGCTTGCCCTTGGATATCGTCCTTCGGGTGCCGGAACCCGAAGACAGGGTTACTCGAGATTTGGAGTCCGGGGTTTTCATCTACGAAGACAGCCTGAAGGCGGGTCTTCGTTTCCCTCTCCATCCCCTGGTTAAGGAGATCATGACCCATTACAACATCAGCCCATCGATGGTGGCTCCGAACAGTTGGCGGAACATCGTCGGATTCATTTCGATGTGTCATCAGATTCAAGTCGTTGCGACTCTCCCCCTTTTCCGCACCTGTTATCACTTGACTCCCGGGAGGAAATCGGAATGGACCTCCATCGGGCCCCGGAGATCTTTTAGCGTCATCGCGGACAAGCCCTCTTCCATTAAGGGGTGGAAGAGCCGGTTTGTGATTGCGGAGGGGAACATCAGTTCTGATTTCCCTCGGCGATGGGGGGAAGTTGCGAGGGATGCGGAGACGCACCCAGCCTTATCGGCGCAGGAGGAGAGGGACCTGGATGTCCTTCGTAATGGACAGGTCTTTCGGCTAACGACCTGCTATCGGAGGGGCCCTCTTCGCAGCCGGGCTCAGCCCCTTGGACCCGCAAGGTGAGTCTCTTTCGCGCCATGTATCTTTTTCGATTAGCGTGCTTGATTTTGAGCATGTGTGCTTTGATGTGGCAGCCGCAAGGTCGGCATTGTCGAGCCTCTTCAAGAGGAAGAGAGGGAAGCGCCCAGGGAAGGTAGCGGCGCGGATAGCGGCCGGCCCGTAAAAAGGGCTCATGCTTCCGCGAGAAGTCCGCCGGATGCCAGGGCAGTTATGGCAGAAGCACCGGGGGCGACGGAGCCCCCGGGGAGGGAGGTTATGGCCCCCGGCCCTCTCGTGTTGGAGATATCGATCAGCTCGGCCTCCTCCGGGCCTCCCTAGCTCGGCCTCCTCCGGGCCTCCGTAGCTCGGCCTCCTCCGGGCTTCCGTAGCTCGGCCTCCCCCGGGCCTCCCTAGCTCGGCCTCCTCCGGGCCTCCCTAGCTCGGCCTCCCCCGGGCCTCCGTGGCTCGGCCTCCTCCGGGCTTCCGTGGCTCGGCCTCCCCCGGGCTTCCGTGGCTCGGCCTCCTCCGGGCTTCCGTAGCTCGGCCTCCCCGGGCTTCCGTAGCTCGGCCTCCTCCGGGCTTACCTAGCTCGGCCTCCCCCGGGCTTCCATAGCTCGGCCTCCTCCGGGCTTCCGTAGCTCGGCCTCCCCCGGGCTTCCCTAGCTCGGCCTCCTCCGGGCTTTCGTAGCTCGCTTATACCCAGCGATCCGCGCCCCGACGTCTACCTCCACGGAACCTGCGCGGGAGAGCTTAAGCTTGCCCGAGCAGCTCCTTAGGCAAGGAATCATATTGAGACATGGCCTAAGACCTATTGTAACCGCCCCAGGTCTACTCACCCAAATCCCAAGACATCGAGGAGCTCTCCCAGCCGTCGATCCCTTAACAGACAAGGCGTGGATTCTAACGGTCCCACAACGGCCTGATTCTGTCTGCCTCCGTATCGTAACAACCCCAGAACCTTCCAGAAGATGCTCAAGTCCCCAGGTGACAGTCTATAAATATCAGATTGGCAAATTCCCTCAGGTACGCGACTCTGTACGCACACCCCCACTCTCACTCTCCGGCCCCCTTTTGGAGCCTCCGATTGGCCGCGCCCGGAGAGGTCTCCCGGAGAGATCCACCTCCTCATTATCTGGTTGATCGCCGATTCCTTCCCCACTGACTTGAGCGTCGGAGGGTCTTCCGCGGAGGACCACCCCCAGCGTCCCTCCGCGTGTGGGCTTCTTTTGCAGGTCCGCCGCACCCCCTCTTCCTGGAGATCGACCGCGCCCGAGTCGGAGGACGGATTTCGGCGGCAACAGATTGGCGCTAGAGGAAGGGGCCTCAAGTCCCGTTAAAACTTGAAGAAAGGAGACAAGGATCTTAATCCGGAAGAAGAAACTCTCTGATGGCCAACCGGAAGAGAGCAACCTCTGATGCCCAAGATCAGGTCGCCTCCCAGAGGCCCGATCCGACTGGCGCCACGGCGCCACAACCCCCACCTGTCGAGACACCGTCGCCGCCTGCCATTCCGGTGACCCAGGACCAGTTTGCTACGCTGGTCCAGCAAGTCCAGGCTCTTACCCACCTGGTGCAGGAGCGCCTTACGGTTCCTCCTGCTTCGCATCCCCAGAAAGAAGAGGCGACCTCTTCTTCGCCGGCAACCTCCTCCTCTGATCCGCATGAATCAGCGGATCCCCCGTATCGTCCCAAGGGGGACAAACCGGTCCCTCGAACCGGTTACGATAGAGATCCTCCCAGATCTCGGCGAGCCCGCTCCCTCTCTCCGGCGACGTCTCACCATGATTCGACGCCGTCCTTGCGGTCCTCGCGCCTAGCTCCTCCTCTAGCCGGTGAAGAGGAGATCCGCCGCCAGATCCAAGAGATGCGACAGGAGCTGGACGCCGCCAAGCAGGCCCATCTGCCCCAGCCCAAAACAGAGCAGGGCATCCCTTTCTCTAAGGGAATCATGGAGGAAGTGATTCCCTCCCACGTTAAGCTGCCGACCGTCGAGCCTTATCACGGCTCCACTGATCCGGACGACCATCTCAGCAGCTTCCGGTCAATAATGATGTTCCACGGAGCATCCAATGCGATCCTCTGCCGAGCCTTCCCATCCACCCTCAGAGGATCCGCCCGAACCTGGTTCAACGCCTTGAAACCAGGTTCCATTGATTCATTCGACGAGCTGAGCCACCTTTTTATCGGCCAGTTCGTCAGCAGCCGCCGCCACCGACGGAGATCCGACTCCCTCTCCGAAGTCAAGCAGAGAGAGGGGGAGTCCTTGAGAAATTATCTTGGCCGTTTCAACAAGGCCATGTTGGAGGTGGACCACCTTAATCATGAGGTGGCTATGTCCGCCCTAGCGGGGGGAGTTTCAAAGGAGAGCGACTTCTATCTGGCGATGGAGGTCAGCTACCCCCCATGTTTGTCTGATATGATGGCCCTTGCGGACAAGTACGCCAGGGTCGAGGAGTCGCGGAGAGTGGCCCGCGCAGAGCAAGCTGGAAAGAAGCAGGAGCCCAAAGCTCCCGACAGACACCGCCCTGTCCGTCGGCCAAGTCCGCCCCGCCGTCCAAGAGTCCCTCCGCTGCCGCCGAGGAATCGCTCCCGGAGTCCTCCCAGGCGATTCGATCGCTATACTCCGCTGACTGTGCCCCGAGCGCAGATCCTCATGGAGATTGAGCGCCAACTTCCCCGGCCAGTATCCCTCCGAGGGAACCCGACCCGAAGAGATCCCGCCAAGTACTGCCGCTACCACAGGGAGCATGGTCATGACACCGAAGAATGCTGGCAGCTGAAGAACGAGATCGAGAGACTGATTCGGCGGGGACGGTTGGACCAGTTCAGAAGAGCACCCAAGCCGCAGCAACAAGGAGGTGACCGCCAGCCCGAGCTCCCACAACTCCCCCCTCCACCAAATCCGCCTGTGGTGGCCGTATCAACATGATTGAGGAGGCCGGCGGATCGAGCTCCAGGGGCGACGGTGGTGCACCAGTGCCGAAGAAGGCGCACACAGGCGAACTTTCCTTTTCTGATGATGATCTTCTTGGGATACAGCTTCCCCACAATGACGCACTTGTTGTATCCCTTAACTTGAACAACTATGATGTAAGCCGAATCCTCGTCGATAGTGGAAGTTCGGTAAACGTTTTGTACCTCGGTGTGTTTGCCAGGATGAAATTGCTCATGGAAAATCTTCGAGCCGTGGATTCCACCCTGATGGGATTCACTGGCGACGTCATCGTCCCAGAAGGAATCGTCACCCTGACGGTCCGTGCGGGAACCTGGCCCCTTGTAGCCATTGTTCAGACGGATTTCTTGGTAACCGACCTCAGGTCCCCGTATAACGCCATATTCGGCAGGCCGGGTCTAATGTCCCTCAAGGCGGTAGTCTCCATCCCGCATCTATCTATGAAGTTCCCTACCGAGCAAGGAGTTGGCGTGGTTCGGGGAAATCAAGCCATGGCTCGGCAGTGTTTCGTCACGAGCCTTCAGTCCAGAACGCCCGAAGTCGACGGGCTAGACGCTCGTGAGGACTTCGCCGAACAGCGAGGAGAACCAGCGGAAGAGCTGGAAGAAGTACCGCTAGACGAAGCTCGGCCCGACCGAACCATAAGGATCGGGTCGCTACTCGAAGGAGAGCCTCGTCGCGAGATGATCAGATTCCTCCAAAGCAATGCGGACATCTTCGCCTGGGCCGCCTCTGACATGCCAGGGATTGACCCCGAGGTCCTCGTCCATCGCCTCAATGTGGACGAGATACACAGGCCTGTTAAGCAGAGAAGAGAAGCTTCGCCCCAGAACGGCAAAAAGCCATTGAAGAGGAGGTCGACAAACTCATCAAAGCCAATTTTGTCCGAGAGGTAAATTATCCAAGTTGGTTGTCGAATGTCGTCATGGTGAAAAAGTCGAATGGCAAATGGAGGATCTGCATCGACTTCACCGACCTCAACAAGGCATGCCCGAAGGATAGCTTCCCCCTCCCTCGGATCGACCAGCTTGTGGACGCCACCTCAGGCCACCAAATGCTGTCATTCATGGATGCCTATTCAGGCTACAACCAGATCCGATGGCCCCCGAAGATGAAGAAAAGACCGCCTTCATAACCGACCGAGGTACCTACTGTTACCGAGTCATGCCTTTCGGTCTTAAAAATGCAGGAGCGACCTACCAACGGCTGGTCAACAAGGTGTTCAAGGAGCAAATCGGCCGGAACATGGAGGTGTACGTAGATGATATGCTGGTCAAAAGCAAGGAAGCGCTGCGGCATGTTGAGGACCTCGCGGAGAGCTTTGCCACACTGCGCAAGTATGGGATGAAGCTCAACCCAACCAAGTGTGCTTTCGGCGTCAATTCCGGGAAGTTCCTCGGCTTCATGGTCTCCCAGCGGGGTATTGAGGCTAACCCTCAGAAGATCCAAGCTCTCCAATGAATGGCGCCCCCAGCGTCTATTAAGGAGGTCCAGCGCTTAACCGGGAGGATAGCGGCCCTTAACCGCTTCGTGGCTCGGTCAGCCGAGAGATGCCTCCCCTTCTTCAAAACTCTCCGATCGGCCAAAAATTTCCGGTGGACTCCTGAGTGCCAGAAATCATTTCAAGATCTCAAGAAGTACCTCGGCTCGCCTCCACTTCTCAGTAGTCCGATCCCGGGAGAGACTTTATTTCTGTACCTGGCCGTCTCGGAGGGCGCAGTTTGCTCAGTGCTAGTCAAAGAAGAAAGCAAAGTCCAGAGGCCGATCTACTATGTGAGTAGGCTGCTCCGCGATGCGGAAATGAGGTACACCAGGATCGAGAAGATAGTGCTGGCTTTGATCACCTCGGTCCGGAAGCTACGGCCTTATTTTCAAGCACATTCAGTGACAGTCCTCACCGATCAACCCATCAAGGCGGTGGTCCACCGTCCAGAAACATCGGGGAGGATGACCAAATGGGCCATCGAACTAAGCGAGCATGACATACACTTTCAACCTCGCCCGGCCATCAAAGCCCAAGTGCTGGCCGATTTCCTCCTCGAGTGTACCATCCCAGAAGACGGCTCTACCCCGGAAAATCCCGAAGGACCAAAGCCTGAGGCACGGTGGCTCCTTCACGTCGATGGGTCGTCCAACGCCCATCACTCCGGTGCGGGTCTAGTTCTCACCAGTCCAGAGGGAATGATCTTCGAATACGGCGTCCGATTCTCCTTCCCGGCTTCCAACAACGAAGCCGAGTACGAGGCCCTGTTAGCTGGTCTCCGGATCGCCCGCAACCTGAAGGTGGAAAAGCTTAACGCCTTCACCGACTCTCAGCTGGTGGCCGGCCATGTGCGGGGAGAGTTTGAAGCCCGAGAACCCAACATGATCCGATATCTCCAAGAGGTGCGCGGCTACTTCCCCATTTTGCCGAGTTTGAAATTGTTCAAATTCCTAGATCGGAAAACGCCCGTGCCGACCTACTCTCCCGATTGGCAACCGCGGAGACAATGGATGCTGAACAAAAATTCCATCTGGAGACTCTGGAAAAGCCGAGTATCATGGAAGCCGATCGGGTGATGCAAATCGAGGCCGAGCCATTCTGGTTCGACCCTATCCTCAACTACCTCAAAGAAGGGTCGCTCCCATCCGACCGAAGAGAGGCCAGGAAATTGAAGCTGCAGGCGACCCACTATGTACTGATTGACAGCCAACTTTACAAGCGGTCTTTTTCTATGCCGCTGCTCAGATGCCTCCGCCCATCCGAGGCGAACTATGCTCTACGGGAGGTACATGAAGGGATTTGCGGCAACCATCTGGGGAGCCGGTCCCTATGCCACAAGGTGCTACGGCAAGGCTATTACTGGCCGACCATGCAGAAAGACGCGGACGACCTAGTCCGAGCCTGTGACGCTTGCCAGAGACATTCAAGCATCCAGAGGCTCCCTCCGCCGAGCTAGTCTCCATATCCTCCGCCTGGCCCTTGCCAAGTGGGGGATGGACATCCTCGGCCCATTCCCGCTTGCGACGGGGCAACGGAAATTCTTATTTGTCGCCATCGACTACTTCACCAAGTGGGTGAAGCGGAAGCAGTTGCGCAAATCACCGAAGCACGGGCCAGGGACTTTGTATGGAGGTCCATCGTCTGCCGGTTCGGCCTCCCCCACACCATAATCACCGATAACGGTAAGCAGTTCGACAATTCCAAGTTCCGCCAATTCTGCGAGGAACATGGAATCCGTCACCACCTTACCTCGGTCGGGCACCCACAAGCCAACGGAGCGGCCGAAGTGACCAACAGGACTCTCCTCCAGGGAATCAAAGCTCGCCTCTCCAGAGCCCAGGCAGGTGGGCGGATGAGCTACACCATGTCTTATGGGCCTATCGCACCACCCCGAGGATTCCGATGGGCAAGACTCCCTTTCGAATGGCTTTTGGTACGGAGGCCGTCATTCCTGTGGAAATAGGCCTCCCATCATTGCGGGTGGAGAGTTATTCAGAGGAAGCCAGCAACGAGCAACTCCGCACCAACCTCGACTTGGTAGAGGAAGTCAGAGAGAAAGCCCGAATCAGGACGGCCGCCTATCAACAGAGGGTAGCTCGGTACCATGCCTCCAGGGTCAAGGGGAAGACCTTCCTACCCGGCGACCTCGTCCTCCGAAAAGCTTCTGTGTCCAAACCACTGGAGCAAGGAAAGCTGGCGCCGAACTGGGAGGGCCCATACCAAATCACGGAGATCATTGGGCCGGGAGCCTACAAGCTGCAGGATCTTGATGGGAAATCCATCCCCCGAACGTAGAACTCGGACAACCTCCGCAAATACTATCAATAGGGTACGTCCCTCATGCTTCGCCAGTTATCTATTTTCCCGCAGCCTGCTATATGAATCGATTATGCACCATATTGCCGTAAATCATAAAAGGAAATAAATGCTGCTTACCAATCCTCGGTACAACCGAGTTATCTGCCTGGACAGGAAATCTCCGAACCTTGGCAGGGCCAAGTAAAACAAAGTCTCCGAACCTCGGCTGGGCCGAGCAACAAATCTCCGAACCTTGGCAGGGCCAAGTAAAAATTTCTCCGAACCTCGGCTGGGCCGAGCAACAAATCTCCGAACCTTGGCAGGGCCAAAAACAAAGTCTCCGAACCTCGGCAGGGCCGAGCAACAAATCTCCGAACCTTGGCAGGGCCAAGTAAAACAAATCTCCGAACCTTGGCAGGGCCAAGTAAAACAAAGTCTCCGAACCTCGGCTGGGCCGAGCAACAAATCTCCGAACCTTGGCAGGGCCAAGTAAAACAAAGTCTCCGAACCTCGGCAGGGCCGAGCAACAAATCTCCGAACCTTGGCAGGGCCAAGTAAAACAAAGTCTCCGAACCTCGGCTGGACCGAGCATCAAATCTCCGAACCTTGGCAGGGCCAAGTAAAATATTTCTCCGAACCTCGGCTGGGTCGAGCAACAAATCTTCGAACCTTGGCAGGGCCAAGTAAAACAAAGTCTCCGAACCTCGGCAGGGCCGAGCAACAAATCTCCGAACCTTGGCAGGGCCAAGTAAAACAAAGTCTCCGAACCTCGGCTGGGCCGAGCAACAAATCTCCGAACCTTGGCAGGGCCAAGTAAAACAAAGTCTCCGAACCTCGGCAGGGCCGAGCAACAAATCTCCGAACCTTGGCAGGGCCAAGTAAAACAAATCTTCGAACCTTGGCAGGGCCAAGTAAAACAAAGTCTCCGAACCTCGGCTGGGCCGAGAAACAAATCTCCGAACCTTGGCAGGGCCAAGTAAAATATTTCTCCGAACCTTGGCAGGGCCAAGTAAAACAAATCTCCGAACCTTGGCAGGGCCAAGTAAAATATTTCTCCGAACCTTGGCAGGGCCAAGTAAAACAAATCTCCGAACCTTGGCAGGGCCAAGTAAAACAAAGTCTCCGAACCTCGGCTGGGCCGAGCAACAAATCTCCGAACCTTGGCAGGGCCAAGTAAAACAAAGTCTCTGAACCTCGGCAGGGCCGAGCAACAGATCTCCGAACCTTGGCAGGGCCAGGTAAAACAAAGTCTCTGAACCTCGGCTGGGCCGAGCAACAAATCTCCGAACCTTGGCAGGGCCAAGTAAAATATTTCTCCGAACCTCGGCTGGGCCGAGCAACAAATCTCCGAACCTTGGCAGGGCCAAGTAAAACAAAGTCTCCGAACCTCGGCAGGGCCGAGCAACAAATCTCCGAACCTTGGCAGGGCCAAGTAAAACAAATCTCCGAACCTTGGCAGGGCCAAGTAAAACAAAGTCTCCGAACCTCGGCTGGGCCGAGCAACAAATCTCCGAACCTTGGCAGGGCCAAGTAAAACAAAGTCTCCGAACCTCGGCTGGGCCGAGCAACAAATCTCCGAACCTTGGCAGGGCCAAGTAAAACAAAGTCTCTGAACCTCGGCAGGGCCGAGCAACAGATCTCCGAACCTTGGCAGGGCCAAGTAAAACAAAGTCTCCGAACCTCGGCTTGGCCGAGCAACAAATCTCCGAACCTTGGCGGGGCCAAGTACAACAAAATCTCCAAACCTTGGCAGGGCCAAGTAAAACAAGATCTCCGAACCTTGGCAGGGCCAAGTAAAACATTTCTCCGAACCTCGGCTGGGCCAAGCGATAAATCCCCCGAGCCATGACAAGGCAAGGTAGAAACCATTCGGGCTAAGACCCCAGCGAAAGGTCTAGACCTACAAGCCTCGACCAAAGCCAAACGGCCCCCCAGACTGTCCCCCAAGGGACTTCGCCCAGTTCGAAAATGGGCGCTAAACGAAAACCATCGGCATGCGAAAAAAAAAAAATGCCACCGTCGGCAGAACTCCCCCAAGAGGCTATAAAGCCTCACGTAACCGGCCAAGGGCCCCAAGCTGGGCCGGGAAATTCTCCCTAGCAGCAGAAAACCTTTGGGCGGTCCTCCCTGTAACTCGTCGTTCGAAATATCTACGATTAACACGCAGGACGATGGGACCAGACCGACACCCAAGTCCGTCGAGCATATCAAAATAATCATTCTCAAAGAAGAAAAAAATTCCTGAAAACGAGTCTATTTTTCATTTAAATGAAAGGAGCTACTGAGAGGCACAAGACACGGAAAAACAAAAGTGAAAACGGGAACGGGCAAAGGCCCCGGAATCAGTCGCCCCCAGAGGCCAACAGTTCCTCCAGGCGCTCCGACAGGTCAGCCACTTGCTGACGTAGGGACGCTATCTCCTCCCTCTGCCGATCCATTAACCGGCATGAGGCTTCCGCCTCCCTAACAGATACGTCCAAAAATTGTTCAGCGGCCCTCGCAAGCTGCTCATTAGTCGCGAAGGCCGACGCCAGGCTCTCCCCATTGACCGTGACGGAGATGGATCTCTCCTCCGGGCGCGGCGGACTGGCAAGTGAAGAACGCGACTCGCTCGATCGCGCTGGGGAGGCCATCTTTTTCAAAGCCAAGGGATAGCCAAAGTCTATGCCCTCGGGTCGTATTTATACCCGCCAGGCAGCTGCCCCGATCGGCCGCGCCGCAAACGCCGATCCATGAGAGTTTGCCGCGTGTCAACATTCTAATGCATGAGGAATCCGAAGAGTCACGCCATATCCCGAGTGAGATCGATGAGCGCGAACAGACTGTTCGGGGTTCCCCAGGTGAACACTTTCCAATCTGTCGCCCCCTACAATAAATACCCTCGGCGCTTCCCCGAGCCGCTTAATACCACCCCCTTTCTTCTCATAAAACGTGGAAGTCCGCCGCTCGACCGATAGTTTGCCCCCTCGGAAAGAGTAGCATCGCCAATAAATGCACGGCAACGCGCCGCCCGTTCCGCTCGGGCACCCCCTTTTTATCAAGCGCCACGTGGGCCTAACATGGTAGCTGAACCGCTCCCTCCGAGCTATAAAGTTCTCCGAATTCTCCGAACCTCGGCAGGGCCGAGCTACCAGTTCTCCGAACCTCGGCCGGGCCGAGCTATAAAATTCTCCGAACATCAGCAGGGTCGAGCTACCAGTTCTCCGAACCTCGGCAGGGCCGAGCTATAAAATTCTCCGAACCTCGGCAGGGCCGAGCTACCAGTTCTCCAAACCTCGGCAGGGCCGAGCTATAAAATTCTCCGAACCTCGGCATGGCCGAGCTACCAGTTCTCCAAACCTCGACAGAACCGAGCCGCAAAATTCTCCGAACCTCGGCAGGGCCGAGCTATAATGTTCTCCGAACCTTGGCAGGACCAAGTAAGACGTTCCCCGGAACTCGAAACTTGACTATCTCAAGTAGCTGGCCCCTTTGCACTATGACGAGAAGGAGTACGGATTCCCTAAGCTTCGGCCAGGACCGACTTACGGTACTCCGAGCTCCGAAGAAGGCAAAACACGAGAATGTCAAACTCCTGACCTAAGCAAGGAGCGCGTTTTGCCGAACGATCTCTGAATCGCCGTGCGCATACTCCAAACTGATTCGGGCGCCATAAGGCCTTCGTCTAAGGACGAGCGAAATGCTTCTGGCACCCCACGAACAATAATAGCAAACTTGACACAGAAAAAGACAAGGATTGAGGAACAGAAAAGAACTCTCTTTATTGCCGATCAAAATCAGTTACAAATGCCTCACAGGCGTTACAAGAGCATTGAAATGCATGAAATAAAGACAAATGCAAAAACCGAGCGACTGCTACAAAGCAGACCCAGGCGACTGCAGTGTTCTGACGATCGGATCAGCAAATCAGGCAAACTAGGAAATCAGTCCGCCTGGGCAGGATGAATTAAAAGATCCAAAAGGAGGCATGGCCCGCGGATGCTGATTCTGAGGATCTGGACGATCCGGCCTGCCCCCCCTAGGAGGGGGTGCTGGATCACGAGTCGCCGCCCAGCCAAGGGAACCGGGGACCATCCGACCCTGGTCGCTCCCATCTTCTCCCTCCCGTGGCAAGGATTCCCCTCAGAGAAGGGACGGGAACCTAAGCCAGCGAAAAAGGGGGAATCTGTGCGTGCTACGGGGGTGTCGATGCACTTCCTACCATAAGCCCCCCGTAACCGGCCGCAAAGGTCACACGGGAAGAGTAATATGTGCGCTCCCCGTGTGATCCCTGCGCCCCCCATGTGCGCTCTCCATGTGATCTCCAGGACTCATCCCCTAAGGGCGAGCCATCCTCCAGCTGTTCCCCGGTCGCCCTAGCTATCCGGCGGCAAGGAGCCCATGAAAAGAAAAGTCGATCCTCCCACTCGCAACAACAGGGAAGTGAGCATAGTAAGAGCTCTGGCGAGAAAAGAAACTTTGGGGATAACCAGATGAGACCCCCTTTTCCCTTTTATAGGCGAAAATGGACCAGGAAAAGCCACCCAGGCTGCGCGTCCCGAGATTCAAACTTCCAAGTAGTACTTCCACGTGGTCTCCCAAGATTGGCGCCCCACTGCGCGCCAAAACCACCGCCCGAACCAGGACGTGTACGAAGATCCCCTCCCGATCTCGAATCACAGTCATTAAATGCAGGAAATTGTCCGCTGACACTTCGAAAACCGGCGGGCTCAGAAAATCGTCCTTCAAAAAGTACTGTCCAATAGTGGACGGTTGCGTGCGCGTCACAACGAGGCGACCTGCGTGGGAAAAGAGCACCTCCCGGAAAGCTCTGATGCTGCTTATGCCCCCCACTGTACCGTATCACCGTTTCTAGTAAAGTAAAAATCGAATCGCCTGCAGGACGGCAGGACACTGGCGGGATGGCAGGAATCACGCCGACCTGTTTTTATCCGTCGGCTCCAACCGACCTATTTTGTCTGTCGGCCCCAGCCGACCTATTTCGCCTGTCGGCCCTAGCTGACCTATTTTTGTCTGTCGGCCCCAGTCGACCTATTTTATCTGTCGGCCCTAGCCGACCTACTTTGCCCGTCGGCCCACGACGACCTACTTTTATCCGTCGGCCCCAACCGACCTATTTTGTCTGTCGGCCCCAGCCGACCTATTTCGCCTGTCGGCCCTAGCCGACCTATTTTTGTCTGTCGGCCCCAGCCGACCTATTTTATCTGTCGGCCCTAGCCGACCTACTTTGCCCGTCGGCCCACGACGACCTACTTTTATCCATCGCCCCCGGCACTTCTGCCATAACGCCCCGGCATCCGGCGGACTCCTCGCGGAAGCATGAGCCCTTTTTACGGGCCGGCCGCTGTCCGCGCCGCTACCTTCCCCTGGGCGCTTCCCTCTCTTCCTCTTGGAGAGGCTCGACAATGCCGACCTTGCGGCTGCCACATCAAAGCACACATGCTCAGAATCAAGCACGCTAATCGAAAAAGATACACGGCGCGAAAGAGACTCACCTTGCGGGTCCAAGGGGCTGAGCCCGGCTGCGAAGAGGGCCCCCTCCGATAGCAGGTCGTTAGCCGAAAAGACCTGTCCATTACGAAGGACATCCAGGTCCCTCTCCTCCTGCGCCGATAAGGCTGGGTGCGTCTCCGCATCCCTCGCAACTTCCCCCCATCGCCGAGGGAAATCAGAACCGATGTTCCCCTCCGCAATCACGAACCGGCTCTTCCACCCCTTAATGGAAGAGGGCTTGTTTGCGATGACGTTAAAAGATCTCCGGGGCCCGATGGAGGTCCATTCCGATTTCCTCCCGGGAGTCAAGTGATAGCAGGTGCGAAAAAGGGGGAGAGTCGCAACGACTTGAATCTGATGACACATCGAAATGAATCCGACGATGTTCCGCCAACTGTTCGGAGCCACCATCGATGGGCTGATGTTGTAATGGGTCATGATCTCCTTAACCAGGGGATGGAGAGGGAAACGAAGACCCGCCTTCAGGCTGTCTTCGTAGATGAAAACCCCGGACTCCAAATCTCGAGTAACCCTGTCTTCGGGTTCCGGCACCCGAAGGACGATATCCAAGGGCAAGCCATACCATTGATGAATCCTCCCCAAGTCCTCAGCAGCGATCACGGAGGCTACGTCGTCTGGGCTCATCGCCATTGAAAGAAGTATCAAACGAAAGCAATGAGCATCGAAGAAGATGAAAGACCAAAACCCACTTGGAAGCAAAGCGAGAAAACGCCAAGCGCGCATGCACAATACGCATATATATATATGGGGCGGCCGTCACTTCGCTTCTCCGCTAAGGAACCGCCCTGGGGAGCGGGGCGTCTCATTCAAGACGTCCGGAATCGCCTCGACAAACACCCGATCGATCGGAATTCGAGGCGTGGCGCGATCTCGACCGTCGATAGTGGAGGAGCCTTACCTCCGAAGGTACAATGGCCCTGTCGCATTAATTAGGGCATCATTGCCTGGATTGTTTAAGCCGAAGCGTCCCATCCAGAGCGCGCCACTTGAGCTTATACTCCCTACGCCTGAACCTACGCTTCGAACTAGGAGTGGAGGGCATGTGTTGGGGGGTAAAATCATCATTGCATTGATATCCGTGCGAGGCGGCTAAGGCTGACCTCCTCCGGGCCTCCCTAGCTCGGCCTCCTCCGGGCCTCCCTAGCTCGGCCTCCTCCGGGCTTCCGTAGCTCGGCCTCCCCCGGGCTTCCCTAGCTCGGCCTCCTCCGGGCCTCCCTAGCTCGGCCTCCCCCGGGCCTTCGTAGCTCGGCCTCCTCCGGGCTTCCGTGGCTCGGCCTCCCCCGGGCTTCCGTAGCTCGGCCTCCTCCGGGCCTCCATAGCTCGGCCTCCTCCGGGCTTCCGTAGCTCGGCCTCCTCCGGGCTTACCTAGCTCGGCCTCCCGGGCTTCCGTAGCTCGGCCTCCTCCGGGCTTCCGTAGCTCGGCCTCCCCCGGGCTTCCCTAGCTCGGCCTCCTCCGGGCTTTCGTAGCTCGCTTATACCCAGCGATCCGCGCCCCGACGTCTACCTCCGCGGAACCTGGCGCGGGAGAGCTTAAGCTTGCCCGAGCAGCTCCTTAGGCAAGGAATCATATTGAGGCATGGCCTAAGACCTATTGTAACCGCCCCATGTCTACTCACCCAGATCCCAAGACATCGAGGAGCTCTCCCAGCCGTCGATCCCTTAACAGACAAGGCGTGGATTCTAACGGTCCCACAACGGCCAGATTCTTTCTGCCTCCGTATCGTAACAACCCCAGAACCTTCCAGAGATGCTCAAGTCCTCAGGTGACAGTCTATAAATATCAGATTGGCAAATTTCCTCAGGTACGCGACTCTGTACGCACACCCCCACTCTCACTCTCCGGCCCCCTTTTGGAGCCTCCGATTGGCCGCGCTCGGAGAGGTCTCCCGGAGAGATCCACCTCCTCATTATCTGGTTGATCGCCGATTCCTTCCCCACTGACTTGAGCGTCGGAGGGTCTTCCGCGGAGGACCACCCCCAGCGTCCCTCCGCGTGTGGGCTTCTTTTGCAGGTCCGCCGCACCCCCTCTTCCTGGAGATCGACCGCGCCCGAGTCGAAGGACGGATTTCAGCGGCAACAGATGTAATATATTATTTTGCATTAGAAATTTGAGAAAATATTTGTAGTATTTATTTTATGTATTTTAAACTTGTATCATTTTTAGATTTACCAAATTTAAATATTAAATATTGCATGATCTAATTATATTAAAATGGAACCTCAAAGATCGACAGACTTTTGGAGCATCAATGGCACCGTGGGATGGACATCCAAATAGTTTATCTGTTTTGTGAGCTAAAAGCCAATGGCACCGTGGGATGGACATTCAATTCATGCGTGTAAAAGATATCATTTTTCTTTGCAAAGATATCAGTCGTTGGATCGATAGTATTTTTTTTTTTTGAAAAAGTTTTGCTACACTGCACTTGATAATGAGCATGCACAAATACCACGCGCCAATCATTGGCTCGATGCATAAAAACATTTTCTTTTTTTCTTAAAAAAAAAAGCTCCAAAGGTCCAGCCCACCAAGCATAAAAGCAAGATATAGCCCATTTTACATTAGTACCCGAGAAAAGTCTTTATACGCCGCCCGGTGCAGCATGATCTACACTGAGGGGCTTGCCCCGTAGATCCCGCATCTCTAATGCATGGCTCGTGCATAGGCAAACGTGTGTACCAAGACTTTTCCTTGGTACCCGACCCATAAACCCAAGTCCCTTGTTCCTATACCAGCGGTTCGTCTAATCCAAATGCAGCAAAGAAATCAACCTCCGTAGCATTCCACGAATGCTAAAGCGATGCTTGATGTTTGATTAAATAATGCCGGAGGAATAAGAATTTCTGGCTACCAATACAATTTCACTTCTCCTATCATCCATTATTAGATTCTAGTTATCTCACTCTAACTGCTGGTAACCAATCCAACTGTTTATCACGGAGACTCTAATTGAAGTGTTATTCCTCCTTGTTCCCCTCTCTCTCAATTTGATTTGCCACCCTTAATTCCTAGCAGCTTTTTGCCAACCAATGCTTCGTAGATGACTTGCCGACTCCTTTCTTCTTAGCCCAACCATGCCTGCCGGTATTTGAATCTATGGTAAGGTGTGAATCAATCTGTCATCTAGGAAGAAAAGTCTCTGAACCTTGTTAATTCAAATTCATCTAATTTGTAAACTCATCCTTTTAATCCAACTAGACTATATGTATCCTTATATATAGACTAGTCCTAGAAATGCCTCCTTTCCTATGGTGAAATTTCAGCTTGTTATTGCCATGCTTTGAAACAATCGTGTAGGTCGATCATGTGATACACCACATAATCTCTAAGACATAACTTTAAAAATATGTTAAGCCTTCCGTTTTGAACCAAAGCCAACATAAGTAGCACAATGAAAAAAATTAAATATTTTATTAAGAGCTCATCAATAAAAAATACAATGATAAGATATATCCAATATCAGGCACAAAAGATAGCTACTCCCACACCAAAATTTCTAAGCATTAATCCTAAAGCTAAGCATCCTATAACTCTAAGAAATGCAAAAATAATAATATGAGTTAACAACTTAGTAGAAAATCTCCTTCTATACGAATGAGCATGAATTACTATTTTTTCCCTTTCTTTCTCTTATTATTTTATTATTTTCAATTTATTTTTCCTAAGGTATCTAAATAAGTTGTTGGGTTATACCCTTCATGTGATCGTATTTATAGTAAAAGATTCAAATTGAGTTGGTCATTGCTTCTTAGGAATAGATCATTTACAACCTTTTGAAGGGATAAAAACTAGTCCTTAGGCAATGTTTAACATGCCTCGTTCTAAACATGATTTTTAATTTAATTTAATTTTTTATATTTTAATCTATTATAATTTAAAATTTTAATCATATTTAAGCATTTCTTCTCATAGCATATACCATTTCTTGGATGTTCTATACTTTATCGTTTTTGCCTAGAACTTAGATTGAACGAGTCAATGCAGAAGACCAATGGCCTCTCAGAAGGAAATCTTAGTTGACTCCACACAACCTTAAGGCCAATCAATCATAATATCATTCAGTAGTCATACAACTAGACTTTATCTCCTGTGAAAAAGTTGGCCATATCACGGTAGAAGATGGGGGTGGCCTAGTGATCGCTATCGTTGGCGGTCAAAAATAAGACCTACTCACTATTATAGCTAGTGATGAATCGGAATTGTATCCTCGGGGATCAAGGGTAATTATTTCACAAAAAAGAAAAAGAAAATTTATCTATAGAGAATTATATTAAGAATAGCGATTATTAAAAGATAACAACTAATTAATTAACAAAGTTCAAATAGCAGGAGAAGCAACCCAGAAATCCGAATCCACCATGCAAACAGGTTTTAAATTCTTTTTTTAATATTGCAATAGTAATAATTTTTGTAAATTTAAAATTAGAATAATTTATCTCTTGTTATGCATGGACCGTATCAGAAGATCACGGCACATCTGCTTAGAGTATAAACTATCTAATAATTGTAAGGTTAAGGGTCTAATCTATCATACTACGATCTGTCTTTCTTAAGCACATACCATATCCTGAGATCATGATAGAGGGTACAGACCGTGTATGCCAGATCAAAACCTCGATCAGAAAAATAACTCAAAAGATATATTAAAGAAGAGCATATTTTTATTGCATAGAAATCAAGAACAAAAAGAAAGATAGAACCTGGTTACATGTTCTTCATCATCCCAAGTTGAAGGAATCTAGCCATGCATTGCTGCCACTAGCATTTCCTCCATAAGTTTTCTCTCCCAGACCTAAATACAATAATCTAAATAAAAGAAGAATGAAAAGAGCTTTGTAGAAACTTCTCCCCCCAACTATTGCCTGAGGTCCTTTTTTTATAGAGCTTATCTAGGATTTTCTCCTAGTCAAAGTTGGAGTCAATCGGACGCTCAAGATCGTTCAGATATAGTGAGAAAATTTCTCAGCCATCCGTTCAACATCATCCGCCTTAGTTTGCACTGAAAATCATGCGACATCATCTCTTTCTTCTTTTTTGGACAAATCGAGTCCTGATTTGAGTGTATCGTTGGACTCCAAAAATCAAGCTCTTTCCATCTATAAGCTTCTTTTCTACAAACATCCATAAAAAGTATCAATTCTTAATAATTTTAAAGTAATCAATATTTATTTTAATGGTTAAATTGGGATAATAAATAGACTTATCATACCCCCAACTTAATCATTGCTAGTCCCTTAACAATGTAACTAAAATAAAACCATACGTCACTAAAATTCTCTTTTGCAAAATTAATCTAGGCTTAAGGTTGAAAGAAGCTAGCTAGTTTCACTAAGTATTGAGTTTTTGAAGTAATTTTATAGTCTATCAGAAACTTTCTTAGAGTTCATCCATATATAAATCTACAGCACATGTGTTTGTGATGGCTAACTTAGCATTTTGGTACTAGTTTATAAGGAACAATAGTGTTTTCGCTTATCACATACTGTGATCAATTTTTATACACCCTCAAATTAAGCGCATGACCTGAGATAACTTTCACACTGCCTGATATATATTTTTTATTTTTATTTATTTTTTAATTAATTTTTTTAGCGATATCTTCACATTGCCCACTTTTTGATGCGAACAACATGCTTACTTAGCAAAGGTGCCCAGTTACTCGATGAAAAATCAATATTTAGACTTATATATATATATATATATATAATTTTTTATCAGGCAGTTAGCTCTTTCCTTAAATTCAAGTTTCTCTCATTAGGGTATATATTTTGGGAAATTATTGATAAATTATTTATCCAATTAATTGATTTTGATGATTAACAAATGCCATGAGTATATTCATTGTGTTTCTGATAAAATTGAGAAGTGTTTCAGAAATTAAGATTGATTAATTATCCTAAAGGTATATAGAAATCAGTTTTGAATTGAATTTTAATGGATTATAACAAAGTTCAGAAGTTAGAGCCGACACCTACTGTGGCTGGAGCTGACCCCAGAGCGTATAAGAATAGTTCAATATTTTTGGCACGGTTTGGAGCCAACACCTGGAGTTTCAGAGCCGATACATGAATTTGTGGAGCGACTCTAACCTGAGTTATAGAGACTATGTTTTTTGAATAATTCCTGGAGCTGATACATCAGAATCGAGAGCTGACTCCAGACAGCGGTGAGTCGACACTTTGTAAAGTCGGAGCCGACTCCACGATGGATTATTTTTTTACTATTTTTGGGAACACGATTTGGAGCCGACACATGAAAAGTTGGAGCTGACTCTAACCTGTCAGAGAACGATTTTAAAAGTGCCAGATCAGCTCCAACGGATATATTTTCTCACTACTCTTCAACGGATACATTTTCTTGCATGGAGAATCAATCAAAGTACATTTTCAATAGCTATTTCTCACCTAATCTCATATTAGAGATTCTATATAAAGGAGGATTCGTCCGTTCGAAAAACAGAGGAAAAATAGAGAGAAAAAACGAAAAAAATATCAAGAAAATTTTCATTGAAAAAAATAGAAATTTCAAAGAGAAATCTCTAAGTCCATGCCTATCATTTAAAGAGAGATTCAAGAGAAATCCCAAGCCCTAAAAGTTCAAAATCGGAGGATTCTCAAAGGAGAAAAGAAGAAGAGCAAAAGCCCTAGTTCCTTAACTTTCTATGCATCAAATTTCTGTCAAGAATCAAAGCTGAAGCTTGATTCAACCATTCAATAGAGAAGAGAAAAAGAAAAAAAGGAGAAAAGCTCAATTCAAAATTGCTTCAATCAGGCTTTTCTTACCCTTGTTTATTTACATTGCATATTTGTTCAGTTTAAGGAGCTTTACATTGTTGTAAACATTATTAATTTGTTGTTGTCTAATTCAGTCGGGGGATTGAATTAGTTGAGGTAGTTTATCTCGGGGACAAGCTAAGTTTAGCTTGGGTTAAGGTTTTGCTGGTGAACCTATGAAAACCAGCTGAGTTCGTTGTGAACCCGTATAAAACAATAAGTTAGGGTTGTGAGCTTGTAAAACAATTCAACTGTAATCAGAGGATTATAGTGTGGACCTAAGAGTTGCTTGGGAGTGGATGTAGGTGTGGGATACACCGAACCACTATAAATCTTTGTATGTTTCTCATGCTTTTGTCTCTCTCTCATTTACATTGTGTTCATTACTTACTACATCACTTTACTTATGCATTTAATCCTTGTGAAATTGGTTTTAAGTTTTAATTGTTAAATTTTAAAAAGAACCCAATTCACCCCTCCCTCTTGGGTTGCCATCTGGGCCAACAATTAGTATCAGAGCTTGTACTCATTTCTAGTTGATCTAACGATCAAGAGTTAAAGATCCAAATGGCAGCTCAAGCTGGATCATCCTTTGCTGAAGGTCAATCCACTAATAGGCCACCTTTGTTTAATGGCTCTAATTATTCATATTGGAAAGCAAGAATGAGGATTTTCATTCAAGCTTTAGATTATGAATTATGGAGTGTTATTACAAATGGATCTAGCACACCCACATACATTGTAGATGGTTCAATCGTTCCTAAGCCTGAAAGGGATTGGAATGAGAACAATAGGAAAATTGCTCAGCTTAATGCCAAAGCCATGAATGTTTTATATTGTTCTTTAGATGCTAATGAATTTAATCGTATATCTACTTATTTATCTACCAAAGAAATATGGGATAGATTAGAAGTTACCCATGAGGGTACTAACCAAGTAAAAGAATCCAAAATTAATATTCTAGTGCACAAATATGAATTGTTTAGCATAGAACAAACTGAATCAATCACATGCATGTACACTAGATTCACAAATATTATTAATAGTTTGAAAAGTCTTGGTAAGACTTATACTAATTCTGAATTGGTGCGCAAAATTCTTAGATCTCTTCCAAGATTATGGGAAGCAAAAGTAACTGCAATTCAAGAAGCAAAGACTTGAATGTTCTACCTTTGGAGGAGCTACTTGGATCCTTGATGACCCATGAGCTAACAATGAAGCAGCATCAAGAGGAAGAAGTCAAGAAAAAGAACCATAGCACTCAAGGCTGCAGAACATGATAAGAGCAGCAGTAAGGAAGAAGAAGATGATGATGAAACAACTCTCCTTGCAAAGAAGTTTAGAAAGTTTATGCAAAGAAGGAGACCCTTCCACAAAAGAAAATCTGGAATCAAAATGGAAGGAGAAAAGAAAAAAGAAAGGGATAAAGATAAAGAAAAAGAACCCTTGACATGTTATGAATGTAAGAAGCCAAGGCATTTTCGATCTGAATGTCCTCAACTAAAGAAGGGTTACAAGAAGAAGAAGAAGGCCTATGTTGCAACATGGAGCGATAGTGGAGAATCTTCATCCGAAGAAGATCAAAAAGAGGTTGCAAACATATGCTTCATGGCAAACGATGAAAATGAGGTATGTACTGAAACCCTAATGATGACTTTATATTTGATGAATTATATGATGCTTTCAATGAGTTAGTTAGTGATTTTAAGGTTTTGAGAATGAAAAACAAATCCTTGAAAACTGAAAACCTAAATTCTCAAAGAGAAAAATGAACTAATTCTTGAGGTTAAAAATCTAAAATCTAAAAATAAAATATTTTAAAAGAAAAGGAATCAATTTCTAAAAAATATTAATTTTAAAAAGAAATTAATAAATATAAAATATAGTTAATAGATTTACATATAGCTCAGAAAAACTAAATTTGCTTTCAAGTAATCAAAGAGCTGTATTTTATAAAGCTGGACTAGGATATAGGATATGTAAACAATTTCTGTATTAAGAAACCAAGTAAAAATGATGTTTCATGTTATCATTACAACAAAAGGGGACATAATTCATATGAATGCAATTTTAGAAAAACTAATAAAAATTTAATGATTAAAGGAAAAAAAATATGGGTTCCAAAAGGAACAATATTTCTTGCTACTAACCATGAAGGACCCAAGAAAGCTTGGGTACCTAAACAAAAGATTTGATTATCTTGCAGAAGTATCTTGCAGTCAAAGGATAAAAAAGAAAGTGGCATCTTGATAGTGGCTGCTCAAGACACATGACAGGTGACAAGGAGCAATTCATCACCCTTGAAGATAAAATAGGAGGAGTTGTTGCTTTTGGAGACAATGGTAAAGGCCAAATTATGGGATTTGATAAAATTCAAATAACTCCAACCACTTTTATAGAAAATATTTTATATGTTGATGGTTTAAAGCATAATTTAATTAGCATTAGCCAATTGTATGATAAAGCTTTCAAAGTTTCCTTTGAAGCTTCTATTTGCACTGTTTCTAATCCCATAGACAATAGCATTATATTTGTTGAAAATAGAAATGACAATGTATACTTAATTGATTTAGACAATTTGTCTACAGGTAACCATTGCTTAATTGCTGATAATGTTAAGGTAAATGAGATTGGATGGCTATGACATCGTAGATTAGGTCATGCAAGCACACACCTAATTTCAAAATTAATTAGAATGGATTTAGTTAATGGACTTTCAAAGTTAGATTTTGAAAATAATAGAATTTATGATGCATGTCAATTTGGAAAATAAACTAAAATTCTTTCAAATAAAAATATTGTTTCAACTACTAGGCCACTTGAACTACTATATATGGACCTTTTTGGACCTACTAGAACCACTAGTCTAGGAGGAAAGAAATATGGTCTTGTAATAGTAGATGATTATTCTAAATACACTTGGGTATTATTTTTAGCTCACAAAGATGAGACTTTCTTGATATTTCTGAAATTCTTCAAGAAAGTCACAAATGAGTAAAACACTACCATAGTGTCTCTTAGAAGTGATCATGGAACAAATTTAAAAATTATCAATTTAAAAATTTTTGTATTGAAAATAAAATTCATCATAATTTTTTTGCACCTAGAACATCACAACAAAATGGAGTCGTAGAAAGAAAAAATAGAACACTAGAAGATATGGCCATACCATGCTATGTGAAAGCCAACTCCCAAAGTATTTCTGGGTGGAAGCTATAAACACAGCATGTTACATCCTTAATAGAGCTTTAATTAGGCCAATTCTTAAGAAAACTTCCTATGAACTATGGCATAATAGGAAACCTAATATTAGTTATTTTCATGCATTTGGTTGTCGATGCTTTATTCATAATAATGGTAAGGACAATCTTAGAAAGTTTGACGCTAAATCTGATGAAGATATATTCTTAGGTTATTCCACATCTAGTAAAGCCTATAGAGTATTTAACAAGAAGTATTTAATTGTAGAAGAATCAATTCATGTAGTTTTTGATGAGTCTTTAGCATCAAGTTCTGAAAAGATTAATGATGAAGAAGATACAAATTTGCTTGAAAGAGATATTGAAAAATTAAATATAGATGTATCTTCTGACCATGAACCAGAAGCTAAAGATGATGATTCACCTAAGGATGTTATTGATACTACTTGTAATGATGTAGATCTACCTAGAGATTAGAGATATGCTTATGGTCATCCTAAGGATTTAATTATAGGTGATCCATCTCAAGGAATAAGAACTAGATTATCAATAAGGAACATCAATAATCATCTTGCATTTGTGTCTCATGTAGAACCCAAATCTATTGAAGAAGCTGAAAAAGATAGTAATTGGATGCTAGCTATGCAAGAAGAATTAAATTAATTTACTAGGAATAATGTATGGTCCTTAGTTGATAGACCCAAAGGTCATTCTGTTATAGGATCTAAATGAGCATTTAGAAATAAGTTAGATGAAAATGGCATAGTAATTAGAAATAAAGCTAGATTAGTTGCAAAAGAATGTAATCAAGAAGAAGGGATTGATACTTTTGCACCTGTTGCTAGATTAGAAGCAATTAGACTATTACTTACATTTGCATATCATATGAACATTAATTTATTTCAAATGGATGTTAAAAGTGCATTTTTAAATGGTTTTATAAATGAGAAGTTTTTGTAGAACAACCACCAGGTTTTAAAGATCATGAATTTTCAAATCATGTTTTTAAATTACACAAAGCACTTTATGGTTTAAAATAAGCACCTAAAGCTTGGTATGATAGATTAAGCAAATTTCTAATTGAAAATAATTTTTCTAGAGGAAATGTTGATAAAAACTTATTTTTAAAAAGAAAAGATAAAGATTTATTGATAGTACAAATCTATGTAGATGATATTGTATTCGGTGCTACTAACAATCTTTTGTGTCAAGAATTTGCAAAGTTAATGCAGGGTGAATTCGAGATGAGCATGATGGGAGAACTCAACTTCTTCCTAGGACTACAAATCAAGCAAGAAAGAGAGGTGATTTTCATCAACCAAACAAAGTACACAAAAGAAATTCTAAAGAAGTTTGGTATGAAACTAGTCAAACCTCTCAGAACACCAATGAGTCCTTCATGCAAGTTAGATAAAGATGAAGATGGTAAGCCTGTTGATCAAAAATATTACAGAGGTATGATCGGATCTCTACTTTACTTAATAGCAAGTAGACCTGATATTATGTTTGCTGTTTGTTTATGTGCATGATATCAATCTGAACCTAAAGAATCTCACTTAATTGCAGTAAAAAGAATACTTAGATATCTAAATGGAACTAAAAATGTAGGATTATAGTATTCTAGAGACTCAACATTAAATTTGATTGTATATTCTGATTATGATTATGCTGATTGTAAATTCGATAGAAAAAGTACAAGTGGTCCATGCCAATTTTTAGGAAGTAACTTAATCTTAGTTTAGCAAAAAGCAAAATTCGGTTGCATTATCAACTGCTGAAGCTGAATATGTTGCAGCTGGAAGTTGCTGTGCTCAAATCCTTTGGATTAAGTGACAACTTAAAGATTATGGTATAATACTTGATAAAAACCAATTAGATGTGATAGCACAAGTGCAATAAACTTAACTAAAAATCCTATACAACACTCAAGAATTAAACACATTAAAATTAGATATCATTTTATTAGAGAACATGTAGCTAATAATGACATTTGTCTTGATTATGTTTGTAATGAACAATTAGCTGACATTTTTACAAAACCCTAAGTGAAGAGAGATTTTGTTATCTTAGAGGAGAATTAGGAGTCTGTGATCCATTGGAATGAATTTTAAATCTCTTAGAAATGATTATCTAGAATTCAATCATTTTCTTTTAATTTTCTTATGATTTTAAGGAAAATTTATCTAGATATTTGAACCCTTGATTCATCACATTCAAAGTTGATTTATCCAAAATTTGATGATATTTCGGATAAGTTTCAGATTCTTTGAAACTCTTATTTTTTTACTGAAACTGTCTTGGAGCCGACACCTCTAATTATCAGAGTCGACTCCAGTTTTGTCTATAATTTTGGAGCCGACACCTGCCTTTTCAGAGTCGACTCCACTTTAGGCGCTGACTGTGTTAGCGACTTAGAGCCAACACCTCGCTTTGCGGGAGCCGACTCCAAGTAGTCTCAGGTTGACTTTATTAGGGCAGAGTCGACACATTTCTCATTTCCAATCGACTCTTAACCTTTCCAAACTCTTCCCCACTCACCCCAAAACCCAAAATTTCTCAAATCCTTCATTCCTTAGCTTCCAATGGCACCTAAACATAGAGGATCGGTGTTTGGAGCTCATGTGACGATGAGAAAGAGAACCGTGAGGCGTCCGGCGTGACAGCCTTCACCAAGCTCTTCATCCTCTTCGTCTGCATCCACACCGAGTGTGATTCCCAGTCCTTCTTCGCCTCAAGTCGACACCCTTGCTGGTCATGTGATCACAATGGGCAGGAAAGTCAATTTTCATTTCTTTGAGGCCGAGGGTTTTTTCATTGGGCGGCAATTAAAGGAGTTAGGTTGGGAGAAGCTTTGCTCTCTTGATGTTCCAACTTATCCCTCTTTAGTTAAAGAGTTTTATCATAATCTTTCTAGAGGAGATGGTGGAATTATAAGTTTTGTTAGAGGAAAAAGAATACATTTGACTTCAGAGATTCTTGGAAACCTTTTAGAGATTCCTATTGTTGGATTAATAGCAAATTCCCATAGTGAGAGAGCAGAGGCTCTATCTAGAATGCTTGGAAGGGAAATTACACAATTTGAAGAGGTTAGGGCAAACCAGTTGCCCCTAGAGCTCAGATTATTGCATAATATATGTAGCAGGATTCTATTTCCAAAGACAGTCGATTTGAGTATGTCTCGGAGTGAGACATTGATTATGGACTGTGTTCTGACAGGTCAGCCAATTAATCTTATCGTATGATGATATGGTACATGGCAGAGGCTGGTAACAAGAAGAGGTCCACTTTGCCTTATGGCATGATTTTGACCATGGCCTTTCAAAACCAAGGAGTTAATATATCTGATAATGAGCCGATGAAGAACCTTAGGCACACTGATTATTATAGCATTGCTACTGTGCATCGTATGGGTTCGTGAAGGTGAATGGCAGATGGAAAGGAAGGGACACTTAGACGAAAGGATAGCTGAAGTTGGAGCTACTGCGCCTGGTCCTTCAGAGGCTGGACCTTCTATGAGTTATCCTTCACCTAGACCCAGTAGTCCAGTACCAGACCATCAGCACCTACACCTATTCCTACTTCCACTTCTTCTGGATTTTCTAGTGCTCAGCTGGAGCAGCTAAAAGAGCTTTTTGCAAGTCATGAGGAGAAAATGAAAATTGAATTGGACATCAGACTTTTGAGCATAAGAGAGCTCCATTACTCTTTAGAAGATAAAGTGAACAAAATTGAGACTTCCTTTAGTACTTCTTCGGAGGCCTTGAAGATTAATTTGATGCACATTTTTGAGAAAATCAATGATATTAGAGGAGATTCTGAGACTTATTCTAAATGTAATGCGGAGTTACAAGAAAAAGTGACTATGGCTGCTTCATTGGTAGAGAAATTGTTAAATGATTTTGTGAAGATACAAGAAAAGGGCATGGACAAATCCTAGAAGAACTTAAGAGACTTCTTAAATTTTGATGTTCTTAGATTTTGATGCTTTGTTTGAACTTTAGTTTGTATTTAGGACAAATTATGCACTATAATGTTTTGATGTTTAGTTTGCTTTTTGATGTAATTGAATGATGTTCAGTTTGCATTTTGATAGAATGATTATATGAATGATGTAATGAAGTTTTGTGAAATGAACATTTTGTTGTAATGTTTCATTACTCAATGAATATCATACTTGAATTTTGATATTAACCTTTGATTTTGATATTGAATTACTCAACTCCTATGTGTGATGTTAATTTAAGCTATACAAACCTTCTTCTAAACCTTTTTGTTGATAACAAAAAGGAGGAGAAGATGATATTTGTATATGCATAAAAGTGAAGGAAGATATGAATATTAAGCAATTAAAAGAATGAGGGAGAATAGGACTTAATAGTATGCATGTTGAAAGGAATCAATGGAATTGAATTTCAAAATATATGCACCAACATAGGGGGAGCTACCTCATTAAGGGGGAGCTTAACCTTAATTTGAATATTTTGACAATTATGCATTAATTGATTATGTATATACTCAATATTTTTGTCATCATCAAAAAGGAAAGATTGTTGGAAAATTATTGAGAAATTATTTACCCAATTAATTGATTTTGATGATTAACAAAAGCCATGAGTATATTCATTGTGTTTCTGATAAAATTGAGAAGTATTTCAGGAATTAAGTTGATTAATTATCAAAAGGTATATAGAAATTAGTTTTGAATTGAATTTAATGGATTATAACAAAGTTCAGAAGTTAGAGCCGACACCTACTGTGGCTGGAGTCGACCCAGGGCGTATCAGAATAGTTCAATATTTTTGGCACGGTTCGGAGCCGACACCTGAAGTTTTGGAGCCGACACATGAATTTGTGGAGCCGACTCTAACCTAAGTTACAAAGACTATTTTTTGGAGCAATTCTTGGAGCCGACACATCAGAATCGAGAGCCGACTCCAGACAGCGATGAGTCAACACTTTGTAAAGTCGGAGCCGACTCCACGACAATTATTTTTTTTGCTATTTTTGGGAACACGATTTGGAGCCGACACATGAAAAGTTGGGGCCGGCTCCAACCTATCAGAGGACGATTTTTAAAAGTGCCAGATCAGCTCCAACAGATATTTTCTCACCTACTCTTCAACGGATACATTTTCTTGCATGGAGAATCAATCAAAGTACATTTTCAATGGCTATTTCTCACCTAATCTTGGATTAGAGATTCTATATAAAGGGGGATTGTCCATTCAAAAAATAGAGGAAAAATAGAGAGAAAAAATGGGAAAATATCAAGAAAATTTCTGTGAAAAAGAGAGAAATTTCAAAGAGAAATCTCCGAGTCCATGCCTATCATTCAAAGAGAGATTCAAGAGAAATTCCAAGCCCTAAAAGTTTAAAATCGAGGATTCTCAAAGCAGAAAAGAAGAAGAGCAAAAGCCCTATTCCTCAACTTTCTCTGCATCAAATTTTGTCAAGAATCAGAGCTGAAGCTTGATTCAACCATTCAACAGAGAAGAGGAAAAGAAAAAAGAAGAAAAGCTCAATTTGAAATCGCTTCAATCAAGCTTTTCTTACCCTTGTTTATTTACATTGCATATTTGCTCAGTTTAAGGAGCTTTACATTGTTGTAAACATTAAATTGATTTGTTGTTGTCTAATTCAGTCGGGGGATTGAATTAGTTGAGGTAGTTTATCTTGGGGACAAGCTAAGTTTAGCTTGAGTTAAGGTTTTGTGCTGGTGAACCTGTGAAAACTGACTGGATTCATTGTGACCCCGTGTAAAACAACAAGTTAGGGTTATGAGCTTGTAAAACAACTCAACTGTAATAGGAGATTATAGTGTGGACCCAAGAGTTGCTTGGGAGTGGACATAGGTGTGGGATACACCGAACCACTATAATTCTTTGTGTGTTTATCGTGCTTTTGTCTCTCTCATTTACATTGTGTTCATTACTTACTGCATCACTTCACTTGTGCACTTAATCCATGTGAAATTGGTTTTAAGTTTTAATTGTTAAATTTTAAAAAGAACCCAATTCACCCTCCTCCCCTCTTGGGTTGCCATCTAGGCCAACATATATCAATTACCAATTTTCAGTAATAATTGAATCTTCAATTGATCTTACAACTAATACCTAATTTACCTTGTTAGTATGCATGTGCAATGGAAGTGCTAATAGCCTTTAGATGACCTAAGTAGGTTACTAAAAGTCTGACCACTAGTCTACTCCTTGGCTCTCTACAGTAATTAGCCAATACTTTCTAACTCTATTACCTTTTCCTAGTCAATTTTGCTCAAGAATTTCTTTCATAGCACATTATTTATAAAAATTTTAATTTTAATTTTTAAAAATGTAAAGTGTTTTCAAAATATTTTTTAAAAATTTTCTCTTACCCTCCAACTTAATTCCATTATCCTCAATGAAGTAAGGAAGAATAAAACAAGGAGAAATATCACCTGGACGAGATATGCCTCATGTAATGTTAGGAGTGACCGTGCGCAGTAGTCTCTTATTCCTAAAAATAAGAATCACGAAAATAAAGGTTAGAACATAAAAATTTTGGGTTGCCTCCCAAAAAGCGCTAAGTTTAACGTCTTCATCCAGACGTCATGGCTCACTTTGATTACAATTGTCAAGGAGTTTGATTATCTCTTTTGTTACTACTTTCTTCATGGTTGGTTTAAGTTTTCTTTGGAGGTCACTTATAGGCTTGGTTTTCTCCCTTAAGTGAATCCTATGTTGAACGATCAAGGGGCTAATCCTTTTATGTTACCCATGGTCCATCCTAATGCTTCTTTATTCTCATTCAATAGTTTTCCTTCTTGTGATGAGTCTAGGTCGGTTGAAATAATCACAGGCAGGGTTTCTGATGGACCTAGGTATGCATAGTTGAGATGTTTGGAAAGTGGTTTCGGTTCTAATTTGGGTGCTTCCTTTATTGATGATTTGGATAATTATTCAGGTACCTTCTCTAGTGGTTCAATTGAAAGTTTCCATCTTGATTTTTCATTAATTATAGCAACCTCATTAATTTGCTCCCCATCTTAATTTATACAGATTTCTAGGTCAAGCTCTTCATCACTAAGGTCAATTGGATCATAAATAGTATTCTGAATATAATTTGAGTCGCTCATTTGATGTGTATTGGTAAGATTAAAAATATTAAGATCAATCGACATATTCCAAAGAAAAGTTTCATTAATCCATTTTGGCAATTAATTAAGGCATTAGCTATAGCCAAAAATGGTCTATCTAAAATCACTGAAATGTGGCTATTTGGGTTTGTTACCGGTTAGTTTCTAAAATCACAAAGTCCACCGATAGATAAAGTCACCAACTTTGATCAATACATTCTCTACTATTTCCTTGGGTACTTTTAAAGAGTGATCTGCTAGTTGTAGGGTCATTTTCATAGGCTTTAGTTCTTCCAACCCTAGTTTCTCATATACAGAGTATAGCAATATATTAACACTTGCCCCTAATCTAATAGAGCCCTATTTATGAGGGCGTTCCCCATAATGCATGAAATAGTGAGTACCCTGGATCTTTGTATTTCACTAGCATATGGTTTGATAGGTAAGAGCTCACACTGGCTGTCAGAAAGGCTCTTTTGGGCACATTGATGGTCTTCTTTTTGGTACATACATCCTTAAAGAATTTGGCATAGGCTGGAATCTGTTGGATCATGTTCAGTAAGGGGATGTTCATTTTAACTTGCTTAAAGACCTCCAAAATCTTATCGAATTGAGCTAATTTCGATTGAACTAAGTCTATTTGAGAATGGTGCTACAACCCTAATTTTTGGTTTTATCTTCTTTTGACATGGGCTCAGCTGGTGGGTTGGGCATTATATTAGACTCTGATACCTCAGGTGTTTCAGGCTGATTCAGCTCAATAAGTTGTTCAAGTGGTAGGACTTCTAATTCTTCTTCTTTATATGTACCCACCTGGTTATCTATTTGTTCAAGTGGAGCTCATAAAGTTCATCAATTTGTTCTAATGAAATGGATACAAAATTTAGCTGGCATTGTGCAACTGAATTAAGTGAAAGACCAAGATATTGCTGGCTTTGGGGTATGGTCCCATTGGCTTATGAGGGAGAATCTACGGTCCAAGGAATGGTGGAATGTTGATCCCCCAAAATCATTCTTGTATGGATCGAAGCAATCTAGGTTCTTAAAATTAAGCAAAGATTAATCTATCTAAGATCCTTAGAAGTTTTAATATTTCATTAATCTATCTTATAACTTTGATCTCCAAAAATTTTAAATATAGTTATTTTTTAGCGAGTTATGTGCCAACTTTTGGTTAGTCACTGCATCGTAAGATAGAAAAGTCACAAAATCTTTTCTAAACTGTAAATTAAAGAGTTACCCCTTGAAATTTATTTATGTAGATAAATGCAGTAAGAGAAGAATATACGAAATGTCACAAAATCTATATAGCTTTTCGTAGGTTGCCATTGCATTACTTAATTCCTTATGGACCATTATTCTTTGTCTTAAAAAAAATCCCTGTGGGACATTACATGGAATTTAGCTTCTCAATTTTAAAAAAGTCACCTTCAGGTAGATTTTAGGGAAAGAAGTTCTTTGAGTTCAGATCCAGCTAAAAGCTTACAAGATCTTTAGATCCAAGTGGGATAACGCTACTTTCAGATAAATACGTGTGACGTTGTGTTCTTGGATAAGATGAAAGGATATTCTTGAAATAAAATAGGACAAAAGACCTCGCTTTATATATTGTTCCACAATTGAGGTAAGGGAGATGCTTTTTTTGGCCTCCTCTAACAGGTTAGTTAAATTCAATTAACCAGCACAAGAAGGGATTATATTAAAAAAAAACTTCATAAATAACAAGCCACATATTAACCTTCCTGATGTGGTCATCATTAAAATGAACAACAACAACATTGGAACATAATTAAACTTGCCAATTAATTAACATTATGCTATTCAAGCTTCATTCTACCAAAACATAGTGAAAGAGAAATTGCAGCTGAAGCAACAAGGTGAGTTATACCACTGTAGTCCTTGCATCACTTCAATTATACCAGAACAATGCTTAATGGCCATAACTTCATCTTTGAAGAAATCTCCTCTTTAACCTTTCCAAGCTTAATAGGATGGCCATGGAAATCCTATTGTATGAATTATCTACAAATTGAAAATATGCAGTCCTCCAAGTCTTGTTGAAAAGTAACATGCCAAGGAATGTCCAAAACCCAACTGCATATCCTGGTGCTATCCCAAGGTAAAACCAAACCATGTTGTCCATACGTTTACTGGAGGTGTCTGGAGCCTGGGCGTTGCCATCATCATCCACATCTTTTGGAACTCCATCTATCATCCCATCACCTTCACATATCTTTGTTAGAGGTGATCCACAAAGAAAAGGATTGCCAATGTAATTGGAAGGACTAACAATAGTATCGAAGTGTCTGCCAATTGGAATTCTTCCTGAAAATTATTGTAGGATAAATTTAAGAAGGTCAAAAAGCTTAAGTCAGTCAATGTAGAAGGAATTGCACCAGAGAACTCATTCCTTGATAAATCAAGAGATTCCAATTGTAGCATATTGCCAATCTTTCTTGATACTTCTCCCATTAGATGATTACCAGATAGGTTAAGCTAATCAATGCAGGAAGACTAATTAGCTCCTCAGGAATACTTTCCAGATAAGTTGTTCTCTGAGAGGTCTATGATTGTAATTAGTGCAAGTGGTCCCCTTTCATACAGGTCTTCTCTTCCTTTAGTGTCCAGTATCATTTTATCTGTGTACATTGGACCGAGAATCTGATAACGATGGTATATAACTGGTGTAGAAACAGAAAGCCAACGCTTAGGATCAAGAGTCTGCATGAGGAAAAAATTGCCAAATCTCCTTGGTATGGCTCCAGAGAAATTGTTATGTGAGAGATCGATGACATGTAGATTTTAATCTGAGACAGTTCTTCTGGAATTTCACCCACAAACATGTTTGATCGTAAGCGAAGCCGTTCCAAATATGGCAAGCTTTCTGCTATCCAAGTTGGTATTTTACCACTGAATCTATTGCCACCAAGATCAAGGCCAATCAATTCTTACAACTCCGCAAAGACGCAGGGAACTCTCCAGACATATTGTTGTTGCTTAAGTGTAAGAAAACCAGATTTGAGGAAGAACAGAGCCAGCTTGGAATACCTCCCATGATGTTATTGTTTGATAACAAGAGAAAAGTTAGGTATTTTGGGAAATGCTTCTCACAAGGTGGGAGTTTCCCTGATAGATTATTATTTGAAATATCCAGCATTGTTAAGTTCACCAAGTCACATAAAGATAATGGAATGCTACCATTTATGCTATTTGTAGATAGAACAAGAACTTCTAGATTAGGAAATATTTTGCTAATATTAGGAGGAATTGGTCCCTGAAATGAAGTATTCATCAAATTCAGATTCGTATCTTTGATGGAAAATGTGGAGCGGTGCTGCTGATGACATTATGGGAGAGATCTAGTATTTCAAGAGAGGTGAGGTTCCACAACCATTCAGGAATAGGACCCAAGATTCTAGAATTGGATAAATTTAATTCAGCTAACGTCCGTTGAGTTCGGAGCCACGAAGGGAATTTTGGGCCCACTGGACAAGAGCTCATGTCGACATATTGAGATGAAAGGGAGGGACCCAGTCAGAGCTAACATTTAGAACCAAGAAGTTAAACTTTACCACAAAGTACTTCAACCTTGTGAGGTTAGCAAAATGATCTTCGGTCAATTCACCCTCCAAAGAGTTATGAGAGAGATCCAAATAGGCCAGCCAAGAGAGTTGTCCGAGACTTGTAGGAAGAGGACCAGAAAGCGAGTTCATTGAAAGATCAAGATCTGTGAGATTCTTGAGGTCTGCTATCCAATCTGGCAAGTTGCCACTAAGTGAAGCATTATACAAATATAATTCATTTAAACTATTTCTGATGCATCCTGAAAATATCTTCCAAGATCATCTAACCTTTGATTAAAACTGGATTTAGAGAAATACAGGCTCCGTAGCTTGCAGAGACTGCTCAAGGTTTGTGGCATCCTAGTTGAAAGCTGAGAAGTACCACGGAGGCGAGGGACTCAAGAGAGGTTAGGTTCCCAATGGTAGCTGGAATGGGACCTTGAAAGTCGGTATAACTTAGGTCGAGATTTTGGAGGTTCGACAGCTGAAATGGCCAATTGGGTATTATGGATTTGGTCAAGGATGAATAAAGAGAAAGATCTGAAAGAGATGTGAAGTTAACGTGTGCAAGGGAGAGCGGAAAGCTATTGAATTCACAATAAACGAAGTATATAGAACGCAAGGAAGGAAGCATGTTTAGTGCATCTAGCCAGCCAGATGTCGTACCAAATCTCGCGCCCTCCATTTCAAGTTCTTGCAAGGAAGTGAGACAAGAAAGCCAGTGAGCATTGTCTATGATAATTTCATCATAAGCATAAAGACGAAGAGATTGCAGGCTGGAGAGATTTCCAAGCTTTTGGAGCACAGTTCCACTATAATCTGACATTTCGAGTTCAAGAGACCTCAACTCCTTGAAATCACGAATAAAGGGTGGGATGCTTATATTCCAACCCAAAGACAAGTCATTCAGGTGCTTAAGACTGAGCAAAGATCGATTCACCTTACCACTAGACAACGTCCAAACGTCTAATCCAGTGACATGTCCTGTCATGTTGTTGCAGTACACACCTTCCCATCGACAGCAATTTTTTCCGACCCATGATGAGAATGGATCTTCTGATTGGTTGAAGCCTCTTGCGAACCCCAGAAGAGCTTCTCTCTCGAACTCCAGGCAATGGATGCTGGTGTGGACTCCACTGCCATGGCCGAGTTTGATGAGTTGGAGAGAGATCAAAGAGAGTAGTAGCACCATAGGTATGGTATATTTTGAAGCCATGATGACCTCCTTTTCCCTTGTTCTTCTGCTGAAACGTCCTTGCTTTCCCGGTGTTATATAGAGGTATCTAGGCCTTGTGTTGAAATGGTCTTCGCACAAATGGGCTAAATCTTCCATTAGCCAACTCATAGTTGGTCACCCATAGTGCCATCATATACTTCACTCTTGCGATAAAGGATGTTGCATGGACAAACTTGATGACACTAGCTAACTAATAGACTAGTTATGCAAGGACAATTCTTTTCTATGACATTTCTATAATAATATGAAGATAATTATTTAAAAAAATTCTTGCATATTTTAAAGAAACATAACATAATGCATAAATCAACAGGTGTTGATCACGTCTTTGCAGACAAAATTTAGGAGATACATTGCATGGCGGATAGATTTCAATTAATCAAATAAATTATTATTTGAGAATATTTTGCCAAAAAGAGTCATGACATCTAGTTTATCGTTGCACTTGGTGAAAGATTTAGCACACCCAATATGCATACTACAATTTCAATTTACCTCCTTATATGTGATACCTGTCCGATATTGTCAAGTTCATCCACCTACTAATATAAATAAACGTTCAATATAGAATTGTACCAAAATATAATTAAGTAAAATGATCCTGGAGGTTACTCTCACTTTGTAATCATTGATCCTAATTTTGAAAACTGGTTGGTTTTGCAACTCAGTGTTAGGAACTTGGCCGATCTAATGTTAGTAAGAGATCTGTGAATAATGATCGAACACGTAACAATGTGAGACCTATGTAAGTAGAATTGCTTCTCAAACCTTTGCCAATAAAAAATCAATGCATCTTTTGTACATGGTAAAAGATTTCTTTTAACCATTCCTAAAAATCAATATGGGTGTGGACTCTGGCTCACAATCGTTGCTAGCTTTAGTCAAGCACGCGCTACGGAAAAAAATATTCTATCGCTTTCATGTGGAAAGAATGGATGGCCAGAAGTTGGGTTGCTTGGGTCGCCGGTCATGGTGATTTGCGTGGATAGAAGCTTGAAGACAGATAGACGTTGGAATAGCAACGACACCAATGCATACAATTAGTTTCTGTTCTGTGAGACATACACCAATGCATCATTTAAACATACATGAAACAATCAGCTGGATTGGATTCTATCAAGTGTAGCTCTTTGAATTACAGTAAATAAATTGAACCTAGAAGATACAGTTAAACAATATCAATGATAACGTCTGCAATTAGTCAAAAGATTAGAAGATTAGAAAGCATGGGTGCGCTTGGATTAGATCGAATGGTTTAGAGTTTTTTTTTTTTTTTTTTGTGTGGAATCAATCCACTTTGAATTGGTTTTTTCAAATCGAGATTGAAAACAAACCATCCATTCTAATAATCAACTTGGAGAGCTTGTCTTTGCTAAAGCACAAACAAATTTATTTGTAGAAACTAGACAGGCTATTAAGATTTTAGATGATTTTTGGTGGTCTAAAATTTGTCGACAACCACAAATATTTGGATTAAATTATGTACTAGAAATGCTGCTTCCTAACTCAAATAGCTATAATTTTAACAGATGCCATGTAATGAAACTCAGAAATCCAACATTCTTAAATTAATATGAAGGACTGAAAGTTTGAGAATCAAAATTAATTTTAGCAAAGTTTAAGAATAAAAATATATTTTAGCCTATAATTAAATAAAATGATTTTAATTTAGAATACTCGATTGATTTGCCACTTAGTGTGATGGAATTCGGTCATTGCAAAGGAATTAATACTGATAAGATATTTGTGAATATTGATCTAGCATTAGCATTGTGAGAATCCTATCAATGCGAAATTGTAGTTTAGACCTTCATCAAATGAAAAATCAGCTTTTTCTTTATGCATATGCATAGCAAAAGATTTCCTTTTTAACCTTAGAGTTTGAATAGTATCCACCATTTCTTGGACGTTCTATTTTTTGTCCTTTTTATCTAAAGCTCATGATACTGGAGTTGGTCTACAGAGAAGGCCAACGGCTTCACAAATATATGCTCCAACTTTAATTTACCTCCTTGCGTATTATGCTTGTCCTATATCGTCAAGTTTGTCCACCCACTAACTTAAATAAATGCTCACTATAGAATTTGTTCTAAAATATAATTAAATAAAATGATCTGGTAGGTTGCTATCACTTGTAACGATTGATCCTAATTTTCAAAACCCAGTGGTTTTGCAGCCCAGTGTTATGCACTCGGTCATAGCAAAGTGATCTAATGTCGGAAGAGATCGATCCGTGAATCATGATATGATGGTGTGAGACCTATCTACGTGGAATCGCAATTCGAAAACTCCCCCACTGGAGTGGGTAGAAATTATATTCACCGTTTGAACAATATTATTATATTCACCGTTTCTTGGATATCCTACTTTTGTTGTTTTTGTCAAGAACAAAGACTGAAGTCGGCCAATGACTGCTAATAAACTTGGGGAACTTTGTTTTTTCTAGATTCCCATCAAAAAAAAAAAAAAAAAAGACGAGCTGAGGTCAGTCAGTGGAGAAGACCAACGGCTTTTTGTCTAGAACAAAGACTGAAGTCAGTCAATGAATGCTAATAAACTTGGGGGAACTTTGCTTCCCCTAGATTCCCATCAAAAACAAAATAAAAAGAAGTCAGTCAATGGAAAAGACAGACGGCCTCCCAGGCTGAAGTCAGTCAATGGAGAACACCAAACGGCCTTGTGTCTAAAACAAAGACTGAAGTCAGTCAATGAATGCTAATAAACTTGGGGGAACTTTGCTTCCTCTATATTCCAATCAAAAACAAAATAAAAAGAAGTCAGTCAATGAAAAAGACAGCGGCCTCCCAGGCTGAAGTCAGTCAATGGAGAACACCAACGGCCTTTTGTCTAAAACAAAGACTGAAGTCAGTCAATGACTGCTAATAAACTTGAGGGAACTTTGTTTCCTTTAGATTCTCAGCACAAAAAAAAAAAAAAAAAAAAAAGAAGTCAGTCAATGACTGAAGTCAGTCAATGGAGAAGATAACCGGCCTCTCAGGCTGAAGTCAGTTAATGGAGAAGACCAATGGCCACGCTACAACCAAAATTCATCTGGTGGAAAATTTAGCCATGTTATGCCGTAGGAGATGGGAGTGGATTACAGCTCACAATTGTCGCTACCTTCAGTCAAGCACACGCTGCGAAAAGAAAATTTATTCCAGCTGTTTTTCAAATGGTGTCAAATGAGACCGATTTTTACGGATTTAATATCAGGGCCAAACATTTTACAAGAATAAAATTAAAGAAAAAAAATATTTTATATCCTTTATATCGCCATATCGATGAATAAAAAATATTATTTAAAATGATGTTTTTAAAAAATATTATTTCTAGTGATGCTTGTCACGCTTCTTCATGTGAAATTAGCTTTTAGGCGAAAGTAAAAACGAAGAAAGAGAGTGAAAAAAAAAAGCACCATTTGAAAAGCTTAAATGCGCTACTTAAAGTGATGTTTTTAAAATATTATTTTAAATAATATTTTTTTATTATCATGCTGGACATGCTTTAATTTTTTTTAAAAAAAATTATCTTTCACGCTAAAATTCTAAAATCGATGTCAAAAATGGCACTGGTTAAAAAAAAGGACTCAAATTTATTCTACCGCTTTAATGCGGAAAGAGTGGACAACCGCACCAAGAATGCTTCGGTCACTGATCACGGTTTGCCTCGAGCGACAGACGCTGGCATCCAAATTAATGGTTTATCTTTTTTATGAGCTAAAAGCCAGTGCCATTCAATTCATGCTCATGAAACTCGAGTTTCATTCAATTTTGACTTTAATTTTATTTATAAAATATTAATTTTAATTCTAATCTTAACTCTATTTCTAAAATTTTAATTTTAATTTTATTTTTAAAAATTAAGTTTCGATTGAGTTTTGGGTTAGAATTTGTATTGATGAAAAAAAAATATTTTTTTAAAGTAAATAAATATCGAATTATGGATTCAAAAATAAAAAAATAAAATTTCTTACCGAACGCATAAGCTGAACTCGAAGCTTTAATATTGTATTAAAAAAAATCTTACCTGAAACAAAGAAGAGGAGGAGGTGCCGTAAATAAAAAGAGAAAGAGGCGGAAAGTGAAACGAAATGTGCGGATGATCCACCTTTATGTTTGTTCTTTTTCTCGCCTACGATCGACGGCCTTGCTCTTCTCGCTCTCAAGTTGGCCATCTCATTCAATCCAATTGGTGCCTTCAACGCTTTTAAAAATCTGGTGCCGATAAGTTACCCCCGTTCGGGTAACCCTTGGGTTCGGGTTATCTCGGGTTTGGGTTGCGGTCAACCCTAACTCGGGTCAATTGTAAATCGGGCTGGGTTAAACCTGGGTCTTTCGGGTTCGAATTGGGTAAATATGAGTTTAAATACTGCTGTAAATTAGGTTCGATGGGCCAGATTCAACCAACCCATCCCAAGTTACAGCCCTATCATCAATGATATTGTTTACAATCGAAGACTAGGAAGATATCAATTATTTTTTTGTGAAGTTATCAGCCATTGGATCGTGTGAGAAAATACAGCACCAATTTATATATGTTCTCTCTTTAAAGTTAAAACAAAAGAAGCCCCCAAATGTCTAGCCACCAAACTTAAAAGCAAGATATATATAGCTCATTTTACTTTAGCACCCAACCCACAAACTCAGGTCCCTTGTCCCTGTACCACCCGTTCATCTAATCCAAATGCACCAAAGAAATCAATCACCCATCTCCTATTTGCTGATGACTGCATTTTGCTTGGGAGAGCTAATGTCCACAATGCAACCTCCTTTGCTTCAGTGATTCAGCATTACTGTTAGGCCTCTGGTCAGAAGATCAGTTTTCAGAAATCCTCTATCTACTTCAGCCCGCAGATCTCTGATACTACTAAAACAGCCATCATCCGCACCTTGGGCATTACTAAACAGACTGATCACTTATTTTATCTGAGAATCCCTATAACTGATAGACGGCCCAGATGTAGTGACTACATTGACATTGAGCGCCGGATCCGTGATCGTCTAGATGGATGGCAGGTCACTGGGTTATCTATGATGGGTAGAGTTATCCTCTTACGGTCTGTCCTCACCTCTCTTCCTCTTTACCTTCTATCTAACTCCATTGTTCCACTATCGTGTTTGAGGAGGATTGAGAGGAGCCTTAGGGACTTCCTTTGGGCATCCAGACAGGAGGGGCATGGTATCCATTTGATTGATTGGGACACTGTTTGTTTGCCAATTTCTGAGGGTGGACTTGGCATTCAGTCGCTGATTGTTAGGAGGGAGTCTCTGATTGCTAGGCACGCCACGCGGTTCCTTCTCGATCCGCACTCATTATGGAGCTCTTTTATGCGAGCCAGATATGGAGACTGGTCTCCCACCATGGATTTTCAGTCGGTTCGGGGACATTCTTTCTTTTGGAAGGATGTTTGCCATCATGCCCCAATTATTTTGGAAAACATCTCCTGGTTGATTGGTGATGGCTCGTCGATAGATGTTGTTCAAGATACGTGGATTGCTGATATCCCTCTTTCTCGGTGGCCTACCTTTATCAGTGATGATGTCCCCTGCAGTCTGAGAATCAGTGATTTGATCTCTCATGACTGCTCCTCTTGGCACCTGCCCATGGTGACCTGATTCTTCGGTATTGAGCTTGCTCGTAGGATTCTCTCTGTCCCTCTCACTCTGGGACCCACTGCTGATGCTAGACTCTGGAAAAGATCCTGTCTCCCCAGTGCCCCTATGAGGGATCTTCTGAAAATTTACAGGCCTCAAGCTCAGCGTAGGATGGATGTGGCATGGATTTGGCGGCTTCATACCCATCCTAGGATTCAGTTATTCATATGGAAGCTTGCTTGGGACTGCCTCCCAACCTGCTCTTTGCTCTCTAGAAAGGGGCTATCTATTCAGCCAAGGTGCCCTGTGTGCTGGCAGGAGGAGGAGACTACTGATCATGCTATCTTTTCTTACCCTAGAGCTAGACGGATTTGGCAAATTATTGGCTATCAGTTTGGGCAGGATAGCACTACTTTGCACTGTGCGACTCTTTTCTGTGATATTCAGAGAGGCTCTCAGCAGCAAGCTGCCACCTTGACTTACACAGCTTACCAGATCTAGATATCGCGGAATCAATTTGTTTTTACTGATGATCGTGCATCTCCACATATGACAGCCAGAAAAATGATATCCTTATCTACGGAATACACTCACTACTGCTCTGTGTCGGATTTTAACAGCCTTGGCCACTGGGGTCCCTCTGCTGCTTTGGCAGCGATCCGGCATACGGTTTTCATTGCTTGGGAGCCCCCTCCCCCAGGGTTTGTTAAAATCAATTTTGATGGCAGTGTCCGGGGTAGACTTGCTGGTTCAGCCTTTATAATACGTGATTTTGATTGTGCTATGCTGGCGGCTGGGGGCATTGGTCTTCTGGATTGTTCAGTCCCGCTAGTGGAGCTTTACGCAGCCTGGGCGGGTATCTCCTACGCCACCCAGATCCTCCATGCTCATAGTCTTCTCATCGAGGGAGACTCTCTCATTGTTATCAGATGGCTCCACTACGATAACGGTGATCCGGCTGCATCTAATCCTTTGCTACATGATATCCGGGTCACCCTTCAGGAAGCTCACAGAGTCCATATTGATCATGTCTATAGGGAAGCCAATGCGGTGGCTGACTGGATAGCTGGCTCGATGGTTTATCATTCTGGGATTAGGATATGGAAGCAGGGTGACCCCTGCCCTTTTGTACTTAAACAGATCTTATATTCTGACTTATCTTGGCTGACTCACATTAGACTAGTGTGATCATCCGTTTGTACAAAAAAAAAAAAAAAAAAAATCAGCCATCCGTGGCATTCCACAAATGCAAGAGATGCTTGATGTTTGGTTAAAAAATCCCAGGGGAAAAAGAATTCCTGGGTACTAATACAATTTCACTTCTTCCGATCATCTGTTATTAGATTCTAATGGTCTCAGTCCAACTGCTGGCAGCCAATTCAACTGTTTGTTACGAAGACCCTAATTGAAGTGCCATTCCTCTTTATCCCCCTCTTTCTCAATCTGATTTGCTACCCTTGATTCCTGGCTGGTTTTTGCGGACCAATGCTTCATACATGACTTGCCAAGTCTTTTCTTCTTAGCCCAATCCATGTCTACCCGTATTTGAATTTGTGGTAAGGTGCGATTCAGTTTGTTATCTAAGAATTAAAAGTCTCTGAAGCTTATTAATCCAAATTCATCTTAATTTACATACTTATCCTTTTAATCCAATTAAATTGTATGTATCCTTATAGGCTAGTCCTTGAAATATATTCAGGTGAAATTTCACCGTGTTATTGCCATACCTTAAAACAATCACGTAGGTCGATTATATGATACAGCCGCATGACATAACTCTAGAAAATATGTAAGCCCTTCAGTTTTGAGCTAAATTCAACCTAAGTAGTGCAATGGTAAAATAAAATATTCTATTAAGAGCTCATCAATACAAAATACAAAGATAAAATACATTTAATATCAGACACAAATGGTAGCTACTCCCACACCAAAATTTCTAAACATTAATCCTAAAGCTAATCGTTCTACAACTCCGAGAAATGCAAAAATAATAATATGAGTTAACAACTTAGTAGAAAACCTTCTTCATGCGATCATTTTTATGATAGAAGGTTCAAATTGAATTGCTTACAATCTCTGTAAAGGATTAAAAATTGGTTCTTAAGCAATGTTTAACATGTCTCATTCTAGACACATTTTTTAACTTATTTTATTTTTATTTTATATTTTATATTTTATATTTTTAAAATTTTAATCCATTATATAGTTTAAATTTTTAACCATTTTTAAGCTTTTCTCTCAATAGCATACAGCGCTTCTTGGATGTTTTGCATTTTGTCCTTTTTGCCTAAAAACTCAGAATGAACAGTCAATGCAGAAGACCAACGGCCTCTCAGAAAGAAGTATTAGCCGACTCCATGCAACCTTAGGACCAATCAATCGTAATATCAATGTTTTAAAAATTAAATTGAACAATTAATCAATTTAACATTTGGATCGAATTGGATGATATCATAATTAATTTTTAATTTAATAATAAAATAATAATATATAAATATCAATCCAAATAAAAAATAAAAAATTTAAAAAATTTAATCCTAATTTTATTTATTAAAACTTAACTCAATTCAAAAAATATGCTAGCTATGGGGTTCGAACCCATACCATTTGTGTCCTTAACCATTTGAATATTTTTTTTATTTTTTTGTTTATTAAAACTAAAAGTCTAAAAACTGGGATTGACCAATTCTTCGAGATTTGATCGATTCAATAAATTTTTTTGATTTTTATCAGATCATATAAAAGTTAACTTTAATAGTAAAATCGGACTGGACTGACTGATTTTTGATTGAACCGATTTGATCAGCCGATTTGGTCCGATTTTCTAAACCATGCTTAATATCATCCAGTCATGATGCAACTAAACCTTATCTGCTATGAAAAAGTTGGCCATGCCACTGTAGAAGATGGGCATGGACTATGGCTTACGATTGTAGCTGGCATCAGTCAAGCACATGCCGTGGAAAAATTTTCTGCCATGGCCTTCATGCGGAAAGAATGGAATACAGCAAAGATATATGCTTGTGTTTGGTCACGATTAGCGTGTTTTGAACGTTGAAGACCAGACAGACATTGGAATAGCAATAGCACCTCACGATGGATATCCGAGTAGTTTACGTTCTCAAGTATACTCCAATGTATCATCATTAAGCATACAAGAAACAGTCAGCTGGACTGGATTCTATCAACTATAACTCCTTGAATTACAGCAAACACGCTGAACCTAGACGATGGTTGCAATTAAGCACTATCAATGATGATGTTTGGGTTTAGTCAAAAGATTTGAAGACCGGAAAGCTTTCAGATAGCTTTGTAAGGATATCAGCCATGCATCTTGCTAGAAATTACAGCACCATGTATCTTCTCATAAAACAAAGCCACCAAACTTTGAAGGTCCAGCCCACCAAACTTAAAGCAATCTAGCCCATTTTGGGCTAGCACCTGGCCCACAGACCCATGCCCACCAAGCAAGCGAGCACTCAACCCACCGACCCAAGCCCCTAGTCCGCATCCCGTACCGGTCCGTCCAATCCAAATACACCAAAGGGCTTAACCATCTGTAGCGTTCCATGAATACCAAAAAGAGGAGGTTGGGTTTGAAATAGGGGATAAGAGGGATATCCAAGCTCTTGGATATTCTTTCTTATTCTCAAAAGCTATAACTACAAAGGATAGGTCTGAAAAAGGTTAACTAGAGGGGATAACATGGGAATTCAGGAATAGTTGAAGCTATCCCTTGAGGTTAAGCCCTTTGGTGTATTTGTAAGGATATCAACCTTTTATGTTTGATTAAATAACACAGAGGAATAAGAATTCTCCCAATCCAATTTCAGTTCGCCTGATGTCTGTTATTAGATTATAGTTATCTCAAGCCAACTTCTGGCTGCCAATCCAACTCCTACCAACCACGGATTCCCTGATTGATCATGTGATACCATTCCTCCTTATCCCCCTCTCTAAAATCTAAAAATGTTTGAATGATAGGATGATGTTGTCAATTTTCTTAAGAAAGGTGCATGCTAATGTAGTTAATTAGTGCACTTCATCTGAATAATTTTTTTTTACAAATACACCATGCCTTCATGCTTATATTACTTCACATGCTTCTGCAGCCAGTATCCTATGCTTAGGTTGGACAATTGAACCTCTACAGCCAAGTTTTTAGGTTTTCACCTTATATATATATATATTGAGGAAGAGTGAGGGAAAAGGCTTTCCCTACTAAAATTTAGGGAATTACAGTAAACCCTGTGAGCTTCAATCCACTTCTCAAGATAAAGATTTTCTCACAAGCAAAATATGGCCACAATATTATGAAAGATCGAAGATTGGAATGAAGTTCTCTTCAGAACACTTTTAAGTTTCGCTTGCTCCAAACTTGCCATATGGTCGTCATGCAAAGCTGGCCCCAAATCTTCTTTTTGCTAGCCAGCACTTTCTTCCAATCCAACAAAAGTTTGTAAATACTAGTAGGCAATTGGCTTAAGTTTAGTTTCTCAGCGAGGGAAAGCTAAAATCTGTCTAGAGAAAGTGTACTTGATGAATAAAGTATCCAACGACTCTTGTTTAACTCACATAGTATATATCCAATACTCACAGGCTACTATTTCTTTACCAACGCTTCACATGTATGAAACTTATTTTAAAAAGCTAGCCAAATAAACATTTTGATTTTTTGTAGAGAAAGCTTTCTATACGGGGTTATAGAAGGTGTAGAGAAAACCTTGATGGTTAATAAATCTATAAAAAAAATCCATTGAGCACTTGCATCTTTGTTTAGTTTCCAAATTGGAGCATTTGCCAAAGAGGAGAGAGAAAAAGGTTGAAGCAGACTTTGAAGTTGTTGAAATTGAAAAAGCTATCTAACCAAGCGAACTCTTCACTGATGCTCCGTCCTACATCATACCGAGGCAACTGAGCTTTATTTTTAAGGTGCCCTTCCGCATAGATCTTTGACGAGGTGGGCTAGGGCCATATAGATCTCCGAACCAGTTTTCAGGTTTTGACTTATCCTCAATTTCTATGATCTTTGCACCATTGATCTGAAAGTGTCCGCAAAGTTTGACAATAAAGTACTCCAAAGGTCGTTTGATCTCAGTGCTCTTATCAAATGCAAATGACGTAGACTTTCCATCAGGACTGCCAATATTGGTGAAATATGACTCAGCTTTATGGGACGCATGAGCTCATGAAGTCTTTTAGTAGGGCTGCAAACGATCCAAAATCTCCATGAGTAGCTTGGGCTTGGCCAACCGCAGCTTGGTTTGGGCTTGGCAGTCAGAAAATGAGCAGAGCTCTCAATAGCTTTTCAAGCTTGCCTTTTAAAAGAGCCAAGCCTGAACAGGGGTGGATAACAGAAGCAAAGGGAAACTGTGTATAAGCTGAGCCTCAACATAATTTGTTAAGCTCAGCCCGAGCTCAAGCCAAGGTCGAGGAGCTTCCTTGTATGCCTAATCGGGTCTGAACTGTCTAATAATTGGCTTAAATCATGTTGTAAGCACCCCTGTCTCTTAGCAAGAAGTGAACAACATCATTTTGAAAACCAGTCCATGACTGCTCCTCTTCCTAACAGCCCCAGGTAATCGTAAAGTAAAAGGTTCTGTGAAATTTTTATATGGCTTACCTGTAGTTAATAAAGGATTCTGAACATTCTAAGAGTGCCTCTTGTTTGATGACATTACCTGCATTGACCTACTGTGAATATGATGACTCTTTTAAATGCAGATACGTTTATCATGAAATAGAAACTTCATACAGATAAAATGCAAACAAGTTTGGAAATGGAACAGTCAGATGACAATCACTCCCAACTTTGACTGAAATATGGGCCAAATAAGATTTTGGTGTGTGATTTGTGCCTAGCATTGAAATTACTCTTGCAACAATGGGAACCACCTAGCATCATGTTTACTCAGAATTTCAATAGAAATTGAGGTAATAAGATGCCTCATTGTTAGAACTTGGCATGCTCTTGGATTATTTCATGAGAGGCATCACATGAGCCTAGAGACCCAAGTAAAACTCGGTAATGTCAGAATAGAAGTGTTGCTGCATATTTCGGTTCTCCGGCTTGGGGACAATGCCTGTCGAAATCTGGGTAGCTTTCTCTCGTCCGGATGGACCTGCAAAATAGTTCTCGCACAGGGACAGAGATGGGTGGTCCCTGCGGAAGACCCTTCGACGCCCAAGTTAGTAAAAGATTCATAGCTTCATATATGAGGAGAAGGTTTTCTCAAGAGGGGAATAAAGAGGGGGTTGGAGTTCTTATCGAGAGGTTCCTCTCTCTTTAAGGCTCTTGGGGCCCAGTATTTGAAGGAAGAGAGTGTGGCAAGCTGTTACTTGATTTTTGAAGGGATGTTATGAAAGTTTAGAGGTGATAAGGCCGAATTGGCATAAACCTTATCAGGAGAATTCGTGATTTCGCAAATTATAAAGAAGGGAAGCCATATCAGGCTCCTATTTTTGCATATGGAAGATCATTTTGGGAAGGAGTTCCAAGATCTTCGTGACTCAGTGACCTGATAGCCAAGATATTCGGCGCAGGCCGAGGATCAACCAAAGAGGAGGGTCGAACCTGATCCCAAGGTGGGCCTGGTTCGTCTATCCACTTTAGCCAATTTATGCGGAGACCTTTTTACCCTGCATTACTTGCCCTCCACTCTCTAGTCCAAAGTTTACATTCAAGCTTAGGGAGTAGAGTCCTGGTGGTCGAATTTCATTATCAAAGATCGAATTTGTAGAGTCAAGGCACGATGACACCATAAATGTTGAGCCACCGAAATGTACTCGATCTTGCCGAGTTTTAGCGAGATTGAGTACTCGACCCTATCAAGATTCGGAGAAATAAAGTGCTCAGCCCTGCTGAGGTTCAGAGAATCAAAGTGCTAGGCCCTACCAAGGTTCGAAGAAATAAAGTGCTCAGCCCTGCTGAGGTTCAAAAAATATTTTTACTTGGCCCAGTTAAGGTACGAAGATAGCTTAGCCTAGCTGAGGTACGGAGATAACTCGGTCCTGCTAAGATTCAGAGAATATTTTTACTTAGTCCAACCAAGGTACGGAGATAGCTCGGCCCTGACTAGGTACAGAAATAGCTCGGCCTAGCCAAGGTATAAAGACAGTTCGGCCCTGTCGAGGTTCGAAGAATATTTTTACTTGGTCTAACCAAGGTACGGAGATAGCTCGGCCTAGCCGAGGTCCAAAGATAGCTTGGCCCTGCTGAGGTTCGAAGAATATTTTTACTTGGTCCAGCCAAGGTACGAAGATAGCTCGGCCTAGCCGAGGTTTGAAGAATATTTTTACTTCACCTAGCCAAGATACGGAGATAGCTCGGTCTAGCTAAGGTATGGAGATAACTCGGCCTTGCCGAGATTCCAAGAATATTTTTACTTGGCCCAGCCAAGGTATGGAGATAGCTTCGCTCTGTTGAGGTTTGAAGAATATTTTTACTTGGCCCAGCCAAGGTACGGAGATAGCTTGGCCTTATCGAGGTATGGAGATAGCTTGGCCATGCTGAGATTTAGAGAACTTCAATCGGCCATGTCGAGGCTCGAAGGAGTTTGTTCTTGGCCTTGCCGAGTTTCAGAGAACTTTGATCGGTTATGCCAAGGCTTGAAGGAGTTTTTACTTGGTGCCAAGTTTCGGAGAACTCCAATCGGTCGGGCCAAGGCTTGGAGAAGTTTTTACTTGGCCTTGCCAAGTTTCAGAGAACTTCAATTGGCCATGCCGAGTCTCAGAGAAGTTTTACTTGGCCCTGCCAAGTTTTGGAGAACTCTGATTGGCTGTGACGAGGCTCAGAGAAGTTTTTTCTTGGCCCCACCAAGTTTTAGAGAACTCCGATCAGCCATGCCAAGGCTCGGAGGAGTTTTGACTTGGTCTCGCCAAGTTTCAGAGAACTTTGATCGGCCATGCTACGGCTCGGAGGAGTTTTTACTTGGCCCTATCAAGTATTGGAGAACTCTGATCGGTCGTGCCGAGGCTCAAAAAAGTTTTTACTTTGCCCTACCAAGTTTCAGAGAACTCTGATCGGCCATGCCAAGGCTCGGGGAAGTCTTTACTTGGCTCTACCAAGTTTCGAAGAACTTCGATCGGTTGTGCCAAGGCTCAAAGAAGTTTTTACTTGGCCCTGCTATGTTTCAGAGAACTCCGATCGGCCATGCCAAGGCTCGGAGGAGTTTTTACTTGGCCCTGCCAAGTTTCAAAGAACTCCGATTGGCCATGTTGAGGCTCGAAGGAGTTTTTACTTAGCACTGCTAAGTTTCAGAGAACTCCGATCGGCCGTGCCGAGGCTCGAAGAAGTTTTTCTTGGCCCTGCCAAGTTTCAGAGAACTCCAATTGGCCATGCCAAGGCTCGAAGGAGAGTTTACTTGACCCTGCTAAGTTTTAGAAAACTCCGATCGGCCGTACCAAGGCTCAAAAAAGTTTGTACTTGGTCTTGTCAAGTTTCAGAGAAGTCCAATCGGTCATGCCGAGGCTCGAAGGGTGCTCGGCTATGCTGAGGTATGGAGAGGTTTTTTACTTGGCTTAGCCAAGGTATGGAGAGCTCCGATTGGTTGTGTCGAGGCTCGGAGAAGATTGTACTTGGCCTTGCCAAGTTTCAGAGAACTTCGATCGGCCATGCCAAGGCTCGAAGGAGTATTTACTTGGCCCTGCCAAGTTTTAGAGAACTCCGATCGATCGTGTCGAGGCTTGGAGAAGTTTTACTTGGCCCTGCCAAGTTTCAGAGAACTCCGATCTGCCATGCCGAGGCCCAAAGAAGTTTTTACTTGGTTCTGTCAAGTTTCGAAGAACTCCAATTAGCCATGCCGAGGATCAGAGGAGTTTTTACTTGGCCTCGCCAAGTTTTGAAGAACTCCAATTGGCCATGCCGAGGCTCAGAGGAGTTTTTTACTTGGCCCCGTTAAGTTTTAGAGAACTCTGATCAGCTATGCCAAGGCTCGGAGGAGTTTTTACTTGGTCCTACCAAGTTTGAGAACTCTGATCAGCCGTGCCAAGGCTCGGAGGGTGCTCGACTGTGCTAAGGTACGAAGAGCTTTTTTACTTAGCCTAGCCAAGGTGCGGAGAGCTCCGATCGGCCATGCCGAGGCTCGGAGGATGGACCCATAGGGTCGGCAATTAGGCGAGACCTGCCTTTCATCAACATCTTGAAAAAGATGGTTATTCAAAAAGTAAATATTTCAATTGATGGTGAAGCTTATTACAGTGAGTGAGGTAGCTCGGTTTTACATATACTTCACTGATCATATACTCGAAGATTGTCCAAGTTATTTTTCTTCTGAGATTTCAAGTTTTGAGGAACTTGAGACTCTTTCTCTAGTGCCAATCTGTTGCTGCAGATTTTAGTTCTTTGACCTAGGGATGGCGCACATCAGAATCTGGATAGCTTTTTTCCATTCGGATGGACTTGCAAAATAGTCCTCGTGCAGGAACAAAGGTGGGTGGTCTCTACAGAAGACCCTTCGATCCCAAGTCAGTGAAAGATTCACAGCTTTAGATATGAGAAAAAGGTTTTCTCAAGAGGGGAATGAAGAGGGGGTTGGAGTTCTCACCGAGAGGTTCCTCTCTACTCTTGGGGCTTGGTATTTAAAGGGAGATAATCTAGCAAGCTGTTAGTTTATTGTCGAACGGCTGTTGTGGAAGTTGAGAGGTAATAAAGCCGATTTGAGGTGTAAACCTTATCAGGGGGATTTGTGATCCCGTGAATTATAAAGAAGGGGAGCCATATCAGGCTCCTATTTCTGCTTATGGATGACCGTTTCGGGAAGGAGTTCCAAGATCTTCGTGACTTAGTGATCTGATAGCCGAGATATTTGGTGCGGGCTGAGGATCAGCCAAAGAAGAGGGTCGGCAATGATCTCAAGGTAGGTCCGGTTTGTCTGCCCACGTCAGCCAATTTATACAGAGACCTTTTTACCCCGCATCAAGAAGCACTTTGATTATTGGTCTTTATGAATTTGAATCTTCAGCTTCCAAAATCTGTAGAGCCTGGTGTGGTACTCCAAAGCTTAAATCCTAGGGTGAAGGTTTGTAGGCTCTATAGGGTTAAGGCCCAGGTTGTTGGGTCTTGAGAGGGCTAGTCTATCATTGGGCTGGGTTTGCGCCCAAGGTGTGGGTTAGTCCAAGGGAGTTTTTTAGGGTTTATTATCCATATAATAAGGCACCAGTTCATGTGTGGTGCTGGTTTTATTTTGGTGGCCGTCATGGGGACGGGTTATATATAGTCATGTAACGATGATGATTATAGATGAATGAAAGAAACCCTTTTCTCCCTAGAATAAGCTATCCCTTCTCTTCCTCCTCCTCTCTTTCTTACATATAGATGCCCTAGGTTTCTAGGGTTTTATTGCTGCCATCTCTGCCCTAGCCATCTTCTTGGAGCCGCCTCTCTCAAAGAAGGAGAAGGAAGAAACCCTAGCAGCACCTTCTTCTTGGGCAACGTCTCTTGATTCTCTGGATCAGATCTGAAGGTTCACGTAAGGAAGAAGAGAGGCTACGACCCTCTCTTACAATCTTGAGGTGTAAGAAACCAAGGAAAATCCTAGTTGCTAATCAATCTGGGAAGATTACCAAGATCAAGATCCAAAATTCTGCTGTAGAAATTTCAGCAGGGATATCATCTCGCTTCCGCATCTCCACACGACTTGGGGCTGGTCGAATGCGTGCTATGCTCCAAGGTTAGAAAGAGGACGATCCACTCTTCATTTGGTATCAGAGCCTCGGTGATTTGGTGGAGAAAAGATTGGATCTTGGGCATTTCTTGGTAAGATATCAAACCAGAAATTTCTGCAGCAAGTTTAATTTTCTGTTTTTTTGTGTGCATTGTTTCTTGGTTGGATATGACATCTAGTAGCTTTAAATTTGATTTTGAAAAGTATGATGGCAAGGGAAACTTCACCCTATGGCAGCAAAGGGTGAAGGATTTATTGGTACAACAAAGGATTTATAAGGTCTTGGTGAAACAAAGGTTGAATAATGTAAGTCGTGAGGATTGGGAGGAGTTAGAGGAGATTGCATTTAGTACAATCAGGATGTACTTGGCTGATCAAGTCTTGCCAAAGATTTGCACGCATACCACGACAAGGGGGCAATGAAAACTTTAGAGAACACTTACATAGGAAAGAGCATGACAAACAAGTTATGGTTGAAGAAACAGTTGTACAGCTTGAGAATGCCTGAGGGAGGAGATCTTGTGGCCCATATTCAGAAATTCAATCAAGTGTGCTCAAGGTGATGAGCCTTGATGTGAAAATTGATGAAAAAGACAAGACCCTCATCTTGTTGTGTTCGCTACCCAGTTCCTATGATGGTCTGATTACAACCTTGGTGTATGGGAAGGAGACCCTGAATTATGAAGAGGTTGTGGGGGTGCTGAGATCAAACCAGCAAAGAGAAAAGATTCACATGGGAAACTCTAACACGGAGGTACTTGCTGTGAATGAGAGGCAAGGAAGACCCTGGGAAAAGGTTAGAGGCAAGTCCAAAGGTAGATCTAATTCTCGGGGCAAGCAGAAAGCATGGAAGTGTTACAAGTGTCATCAGATTGGTCACCTGAAGAGAAATTGCCCACTTATGAAGAATGAGAAGGGGAAGGGCATTTCCAAGGGAGGTTCAACCAGCAATGGTGGTGCAAATTCATCTGAAGACAGTGAAGATGATGTACTGGTAGTTTCAGATGGGACCAAGAAGTATGATAGTTGTTGGACACTTGACTCAACATGTTCTCACCATTATACTTCGCATAGGGAGTGGTTTGCAACTTATGAAGAATCTGATGGAGGGAGTGTATGCCTTGGTGATAATCATCCTTGTAAGGTTGCTGGAGTTGGAAGCATAAGGGTGAGGATGTATGATGGGGTTATAAGGACTTTGACCAATGTCAAACATGTCCCAGAGTTGAAGAAGAATCTAATTTCTTTGGGCTACATGGAGAAGCATGGGTATGCTTTTGGAAGCCAGCCGGGGAGTGGATGTTTGAGGATAACCAAGGGTGCATTAGTGGTGATAAAAAGGAGAAGGTTGGAAAATAATCTCTATCAAATGGAAGGCTCAGTGGCCATAGATGGTGCAGAGGTGCTAGCAGCGGCACAGGAAAACAGTTGGTCTATAAACTGTGGCACTATCGAATGGGACACATGAGTGATAAAGGGCTTATAGAACTCAGCAAAGAGGTTTAATTCCAGCACTTAAGAAGGAGGATAATGACATCTGTGAGCCCTGTATTTATGGTAAACAACATAGGGTGAGGTTTGCCAGCAGTTCCAAGCAGAGTGAAGGTATTCTGGAATTAGTTCACTCAGATGTATGGGGACCGGCCCCTGTGTCAGCCAGAGGTGGGGCTAAGTATTTTTTGACCTTCATTGATGACTACTCCAGGAAGGTATGGGTATATCTGATAAGAGAAAAATCAGAGGTATTTTCTCGGTTTAAAGCTTGGAGAGTTGGTGTTGAAAAGGAGACAGGAAAACCAGTGAAGTGTTTGAGATCTGACAATGGAGGGGAGTACACAAGCAATGAATTCAGAAGCTACTGTGAGGAAAATGGGATCCAACGCCATTACACAGTGAGGATGACTCCCCAGCAGAATGGTGTGGCAGAGAGGATGAATCGTACATTGACAGAGAAGGCTAGGAGTTTGAGGCTGCAGGCATCACTGCCCAAGGTCTTTTGGGGTGATGCAATTATGTTCTCTGGTTTTCTTATTAACAGGTCCCCTAATAGAAAACTTGATGGAGGCATTCCAGAGGAGATTGGAGTGGGAAGAAGGTGGAGCTTGGACACCTAAGGATTTTTGGTTGCCCAGCCTATGCATATGTGGAGGCAACTGAAAGGAGCAAGCTGGACCCAAAATCACAAAGGCTGATTTCATCGGGTATCCATAGGGAGTTAAAGGATATTTGCTATGGAGTTCAGATTCACAAAGTGTATCATCAGTAGAGACATTATTTTTGATGAGAAGAGCATCTTGAAGAGGTCAGAGATTGCAGATGGAGCTGAAAAGGCTGAACAGGACAGGAGTGGACAACATTGGCTGACAGGTGATGTACCTTCTACTTCTACTTCAAAACATGCTTCTTTTGAGGTGGAGTTTGGTATGAATGCTCCAATACATGTAAAGGATCAGCCAGAAGAGCCATCAATCCAAAAGGAGGTGCAGGTGGAGTCACACACTTCAGCTTTGAGAGATGATCAAAGGGGTGTGGTACTACACAAGGCAAAGCGTACCATCATCAAACCTGCTCGGTATCGTATTGATGACATGATTTTCTATGCTCTAATCACTACAAATGAAGATCCAGAGACCTTCCAAGAAGCCATTGAAAGTTCAGAAAGAGACTCATGGATGCAGGCCATGATAGAGGAGATGGAGTCCCTGGAAAAGAATAAGACATGGCAGCTAGTGGATCTACCTAGAGATGCTCGGGCCATTGGTTCAAAATGGGTGTTCACAAAGAAGGAGGCACTTCAGAGCAAGGTGGAGTCAGATACAAAGCAAGGCTTATTGCTAAGGGGTTCTCACAGAGAGAGAGAGTGGACTACACAGAGGTATTCTCTCCAGTGGTACGTCATGCTTCAATTCGTGTGTTGTTATCTCTCGTAGCACAACATGGTATGAAGTTGCAGCAGATGGACGTGAAGACGGCTTTCTTACATGGGAGTCTAGAGGAGAGGATATACATGAAGCAACCAGAGGGTTTCAAGGAATCTGGATTGGAAGAAAAAGTGTATATACTAAAGAAATCGCTCTATGGTTTGAAGCAGTCACCCCGTCAGTGGTACAAAAGGTTTGATACTTTTATTTTGGGCCTTGGATTTTCTAGATGTGAACATGATACTTGTGTCTATGTGAAAGATGTGGATGAGGATGATGCACTGTATCTCCTTCTGTATGTGGATGATATGCTCATTGCCAGCAAGAGTGTTGAAGTAGTGAATGGACTGAAATATGCATTATCAACAGAATTTGAAATGAAGGATTTGGGGTCAGCTAGGAAGATACTTAGGATAAAAATTTACAGAGATAGGACCAAGGGAATTCTACACTTGTCATTGAGTGGATATATTCACAAGGTGTTGGAGAGGTTTGGGATGGATAAGGCCAAACCAGTTGGAACACCTTTGGCTAATCACATGTCTCTTTCTAAGTTACAGAACCCCCAGACAGATGAAGAGAAAGAGTACATGGAGAGAGTTCCATATGCCAATGCCGTGGGCAGCATTATGTATGCTATGGTGTGTTGCAGGCCTGACATAGCATATGCAGTGAGCCAGGTGAGCAGGTTCATGGCGAACCCAGGGAAGGAGCACTGGAAGTCACTCAAGTGGATTTTGAGGTACCTTCAGGAAACTCGTGGACTTGGTCTAATTTTTGGGCAGCAAGATGGATCTAAGAAGAAATCTAATATCCCAAGTAAGTCATTAGGTCCATTGGAAGGATTTGTGGATGCTAATTTTGTAGGTGATCTGGATACAAGAAGGTCTACCACAGGGTATGTGTTCAGCATGTATGGTGGATTAATTTCTTGGAGATCAACCCTTCAACCTATTACAGCTTTGTCTACAACAGAAGCTGAGTATATAGGGATTACAGAGGCTACCAAGGAGGCTCTTTGGTTGAAGAAACTCATCATGGAAATGGGGGTGAAGCAGAGTACAGTATTGTTACACAGTGATAGTCAGAGTGCCCTGTAGTTGGCTTAGAACCCAATCTATCATGCACGCACAAAGCATATAGATGTGAGGTATCACAGGATCAGAGAATTGGTGAAGAAGGTGAAGTAGAGCTGGTAAAAGTTCATACAAAGAAGAACCAGGCAGATGCACTTACGAAGACTCTTCCATGGGATAGTTTTTTCTCATGTGTGACACTGATGGGTCTAAGGGAATGTGCAGATTTTTCAGCAGCTTTGAAGCACCAAGGTGGAGATTGTAGAGCCTGGTGTGGTACTCCAAAGCTTAAATCCTAGGGTGGAGGTTTGTAGGCTTCACAGGGTTAAGGCCCAGGTTGTTGGGTCTTGAGGGGGCTAGTCTATCATTGGGCTGGGTTTGGGCCCAAGGTGTAGGTTGGTCCAAGGGAGTTTTTTAGGGTTTATTATCCATATAATAAGGCACCGGTTCATGTGTGGTGCTGATTTTATTTTGGTGGCCGTCATGGGGACGGGTTATATATAGTCATGTAACGATGATGATCATAGATGAATGAAAGAAACCCTTTTCTTCCTAGAATAAGCTATCCCTTCTCTTCCTCCTCCTCTCTTTCTCACATATAGATGCCCTAGGTTTCTAGGGTTTTATTGCTGCCATCTCTGCCCTAGCCATCTTCTTGGAACCGCCTCTCTCAAAGAAGGAGAAGGAAGAAACCCTAGCAGCACCTTCTTCTTGGGCAACGTCTCTTGATTCTCTGGATCAGATCTGAAGGTTCACGTGAGGAAGAAGAGAGGCCACGACCCTCTCTTACAATCTTGGGGTGCAAGAAACCAAGGAAAATCCTAGTTGCTAATCAATCTGGGAAGATTACCAAGATCAAGATCCAAAATTCTGCTGCAGAAATTTCAGCAGGGATATCATCTCGCTTCCGCATCTCCATACGACTTGGGGCTGGTCGAATGCGTATCTTCCAGCACTCAGTCGTTGGGGGTACTTTTGAAACAAAAATTGCTGACAGACACAATGATACAAGGATAAGGAACTATCACATCGAACTAATGGATTGTTTGCTCACAAGGCCTTCAAATCTGGTCGACAATCTGACATACTCAACTCAGCTGATGTCGTAACTCCAGATGCCATCAAAATAAACAGCCTCATCTTGAATAAAAGATTCTAGGACTCGATCCATGATATGTAAAAGTGTTGTGTGGATTTGACAAACAAATTTGCATGACTGGTCACTCTCATAGTCCCTCAAGAAAGTTAGTCCTCTGATCTTTCTCAATTCTTATTTTTACTTTTAAATCTTGAAGTACATTTTCTGCTATCAACCTTTCAGAAAGCCTTGCACCATTCAACCTGATGGCATGTTATCAACTCTTGGCCAGCACATTGTTCATGTCACATTGTCAAACTGTACAATGCACAAAATTATGTGACCGGCATTGTAGTCAATTTAAATTATTTGCCTGGAACCACAAGATGCAGTCATTAGAATTATTAATTTATATCTTATCTCATTTAAGGACTTTTCTGGTGGGTGCTTAAGGCTATGAGAGAATCACTACCCAAAAAATTAGGGATAGCAACCCTTTTAAGATGAGAATTCACGCAGCCTGCCGACGCTTTTTAAAGCGTCGGCAGCCTTTACCCTACTATTATGGCCCCCAACCAGAGAGGGAGAGAGAGAGAGGGAGGGAGAACGCGGTAGAAAAATCCACATCGTGTGGCTCTTCTCTTAATTCGGCTTCAGAGCACCAATGGTGGATCCAGCGCCGGAGCAGAAGGAAAAGCCGGAGGGTGAGGGGGTGTAATCCCCCGGATTTCATTAACTGCTCATGAGAGTTGATCGCGAGATCGGAGTTGTGCAAGGTGTTTGAATTTCAAACCCCCGAGATGTGATTACCTGATCGCGAAACTTAATCGCGATATTCCTGGAATAGATAACGCTTGACGATTGTATTTTCAAATATCCCGTAACTAATGGAGTCCCAAATCCCTTGATATGAGGAGATGATTGTATTTTTAAATACCTCGTAACTAATTGGGTCCCAAATCCCTTGATTTGAGGAGTCTGCATCCCTTCCAGCCAGCAGTTTTGAAGGGATAAATCAGTCATTATCCTAAAAGCAACTAACACAAGATATGGATAGATTTTGGGGGTGTTACTTAGCCATTATCTAAAATCACCATTGGACTTTTGGATGAAGATTGAGGCGTCAATTTCAGCTGCAATTTAATCCCTTCATCAGCCTATTCAAACGGCCATCAAGTGATAAGCTTTGGAAGAGATTGGGCAGTGGGTTATTTGAGGCGGTGCATGGAATATGGATAAGGATGGGAGAAGTTTTGGATAAGGCGGTGGCTGCACCTACAAATTAAAGGGCAGAGGTCTGCGGGAAGGGAATGAAATCAATCCAACGAAGGATTGAAGGCGTCTTCTAGTCTCCACCTTGGGCCAGTAGGAGGAGAACGAGAAGGTACGATCGGAGCCATTGAGGAGTTCCTACAGACGATCAAACGACATCCAGCTGCCTCCACGTACGCTACTCAGCTGCAATGCTGCGGTGTCGTCCAATGGAGCGGTCCATTGACTCACACACAGTAACAGTAGTATCTTTGCCTTCAACGTTTGCAACGAGAGCTGGAGGTTGATATTATTACCTGGAAAAGTTAGAGACAAGAAGCGGATGGAAATTCCACGGAAGAGGTACGTGAGAGTGGAGGGGCTTTAGAAAATTAATTCCAGCCATTACATGTGGGAACGTGAGGAGGTTTCCAGAAAAGGCTCACGGCAAGAGGAGCTAGGTGATAGGAATTTTTGGGCTGTTTGGGCCGTCCAATCTTTGGGCCATGTTAGGCCGTTTCTGGAGCCCTTTTGGGCAGGGTGTTGGGCCCTATAATGGGCCGAGATTGGCAAAATAATTATATGGCCCGAATCAGGATTGATTCTAGTTTCTGGGGATAATTTTGTTTCTCTATTTGGGTGTATACATTGAGAGATAATCGAACCCAAAGTTGGGCTCGTGAAGTGGTTTGGGTAGAGTTTAAGAATTATTTTATAATTTAGATTTTAGAAATTTAATAATGAAAAATGATACTGTAGGTTCCCAGGTGTCCAATTAGCTGAGTTATCAATTGGAATTTGCGTACTGAGGTAAGTAAGTCAAGTATTATAATTTTATTATTATTTAATTTGTAAACTGATTATGTTAATTTGGAAAAATCATGTTGTTACTATGATAATATGTAATTATGATAATGACAGTAAAACTTTATGTGTCGCCACGGTTCTCACATGACAGATTATCACATGATAGATTATCACATGATAGATTCCCACATGATAGATTCTCATATGATAGATTATTACATCATCACATGACAGATTATCACATGACAGATGACAGAATACTGGTACCAGGACCCTTCCTCTTAGGGGATATTTAAGAGTGATACACAAGATGTGTGTTGTAGGGCCGTGGGACATATAAAGAAAAATAATGACAGTAAAAATAATGTTTTGTTTACATCGCATATATTCTAGTAATTATTGTTGAATTAAGTTTTAAATTAATTGATCTGATGACATGAATCTGCTGATAGCATGATAAATAAAATTTTGAAATTATATTAGGCTTACTTATTGAGTGTGAGCTCATAGAATTCTCATAATATTTTTCAGAGCCTCAGGAATGAAGAAGGATAATTGGCATAGAAGAAGCTTCTATTAAATAGACTTAGTTTCATTCTATTGATTTAGTTCATATTTGCTTATGTGTAGGGCAGATAGCCCAAGACTGATAATTATGGTTTGTAATAAATCATGGATGTGAATTTTGCTTTATATTGATTTATGTGATGAAGTTTGAGACGCCTTGCATGCCTGGCATGCGGCGGGTTGTCATCCTAGTTCAAATTTTGGGACTGGGGCGTGACAGCTTTAGTGGTATCAGAGCCTGGTTTGACCTTAGGGACAAACATATGATGACACTAGACAAAGTAGTAGAATGACACTGGAAGGATAATAACTCTAAGATGATTTTAAGTAAATATGTTTTGAGAGCCTGAAATTTAGAAGTCTATAAAGATGTTGACTGGACTTTAGCCTTGGCAGAAATTAATAATACCCTATCATACAAGAAGTCAGTTACATGATGAGGGCTTCTGGTTTAGTGACCCTGGCCAGCCGGGAGACCAAGTGACTCCTGGAGGCTCTGGCTACGTGGGCTTGGTTGGAAATAGCCAACAACGGTTTTAGATCCTAGAGAACATGGGTACATGAGACTTTAATTTAATATGCAATACAAGGTAGATGAATAAATGGAATATTATACAACAGTTGGAAGTTGCAATTGATGACAATGTGACATTTTTATATTTTGATTTAGTAGATGTTTGAATTTTAAATTATTAAATCTGAATTTGAATGCGGATATATATAGTGGATTTTACTAAGAGGACTTGCACTATTAAAATTGCATCTTCAAGGCTAATTTGTTGGTTATGAAGATGATTGATACTGATATTATTGAAATGGTTGACTACGTAGTGTCGCAATGGATTATTTAGGAAGAATATAAGATCTTAAGTTTGGAGGTGATTAAGGTTCATGTAGACCCTGCGAACCATTGGGTTTGATTTTGGTTATGAATATTCAAATGTTTTAAAGGTAGCAAGTGAAAGATTCTTAGCAGTGATAAGAATAAGATAAATTTCATTAATAAATAATTTCATGAGGATTTGCATCTCTTAATAGATTCCTGAATCAAGATGATAGAACACTAATCTATCATGCCTGCTTACCATGCCTCTCTTCGTAGTTCTAGGTAGGTATTTTTACCCAGAATGGATAAATTGTTAATCAGCCATAAGTGGCTTGAATCTTTTCAAGGAAAGAGGAGGGAGATGATTTTATTTTTGATCAATTATGGAAGATGGCTGAGGATACATCTAATATCACTTTCAAATCAAAGAAAGATTACTATAATTTTTTAAATGTATCTTTTGGGTGGTAAGCGCATCTTCAATCTCTATAGACCTTATAAGCCATGTATCCCATCTGAGTTAGATCAGTTAGGTCACTTTGAGATATTCAAAGGAATTGAATTAGTTAATTATGATAATTATGAAAGATGTCTGAGTTATTACCTTAATGATGTTAGCTTGAAGTATTCAAGAGTGAACCAAGTATGTTATGATGATTTAATCAAAAATTAAAAATAAGTGTCAGCATATTTAGAAGTTGCAAAGCACTTGAAGAAGACCATCTTATATCCGGTGCAATGGTAAACTGATTAAATTGAGTCCAAATCCATTAGACTCATTTTTTTTTTTCCAATGGAGGATTTTTGTAAGGCTTGGCAGATAGTCTGAAAGAACCATTTAATTTTTAGAGAAGATATTGTAAGCCTGGTGATGGATTTAGGAGGTGCTTGAGATAGCATCTTACCCTTAGTAAAATTTCTTCTTATAAAGATTACTGAGCCAATACTAATGGACCCATTTGAGCTTTTTACAATATGAGGTGTAGATCTCCTTTGTGTTGGAATAAAGTTAGAGAGGAAAATTTTTGGATACTGAGCTGGTTTAACAACTATAAAAAGGTATCATTATTTGAAGTAGCTTCATGTAGCTCAGAGTTAATAGGGAAGTTATGTTGATGTCAAAAAGAAAGATTTGAAATTTGGGTTGAAGATCAATTGAAAGTTTTACCAACCAAGGATGTGATGAGATTTGGGATTAGAGGAAAGCTAAGTCCACATTATATTGGACCTTTTGAGATTGCTTACAGCCTGGCACTGCCTCCAATTTTAGCTGGGGTACACAATGTTTTTTTATATCTCTATGTTGAGGAAGTATATTTCCGATCCTAGCCATGTCATAGCATATGAGCCTATACAGTTGAGGAAAGATTTATCATATGAGGAGTACCCTGTACGTATTATGGACCGCAAGGATCAGGTTCTGAGATGACGTACCATTCCCTATGTCAAGGTGCAATGGAGTAATCATTCTGAGAGGGAGGCTACTTGGGAAGTTGAGGAGGAAATGAAAGAGAAGTATCCATAACTATTTGACTCTTAATATAGTTAATGATGTAGCTATGACTGTTGACATTTGAATAAAGACTTAGTTGATTGTGTGATAAAATTGGAATTCTAATTTTCTCTAATGAAAGTGCATCAATTTCGAGGCCAAAATTTTTATAAGGAGGGGATAATGTAATCCCCCGAATTTCATTAACTGCTCGTGAGAGTTGATCGTGAGATCGGAGTTGTGCGAGATGTTTGAATTTCAAACCCCCGAGATGTGATTACCTGATCGCGAAACTTAATCGCGATATTCCTGGAATAGATAACGCCTGACGATTGTATTTTCAAATATCCCATAACTAATGGAGTCCCAAATCCCTTGATATGAGGAGACGATTGTATTTTCAAATACCTCATAACTAATTGGGTCCCAAATCCCTTGATTTGAGGAGTCTGCATCCCTTCCAGCCAGTAGTTTTGAAGGGATAAATCAGTCATTATCCTAAAAGCAACTAACACAAGATATGGATAGATTTTGGGGGTGTTACTTAGCCATTATCTAAAATCACCGTTGGACTTTTGGATAAAGATTGAGGCATCAATTTCAGCTGCAATTTAATCCCTTCATCAGCCTATTCAAACAGCCATCAAGGGATAAGCTTTGGAAGAGATTGGGCGGTGGGTTATTTGAGGCGGTGCATGGGATATGGATAAGGATGGGAGAAGCTTTGGATAAGGCGGTGGCTGCACCTATAAATTAAAGGGCAGAGGTCTGCGGGAAGGGAATGAAATCAATCCAACGAAGGCATCCAACGAAGGATTGAAGGCGTCTTCTAGTCTCCACCTCGGGCGAGTAGGAGGAGAACGAGAAGGTACGATCGGAGCCGTTGAGGAGTTCCTACAGACGATCAAACGACATCCAGCTGCCTCCACGTACGCTACTCAGCTGCAATGCTGCGGTGTCGGCCAATGGAGCGGTCCATTGACTCACACACAGTAACAGTAGTATCTTTTCCTTCAACGTTTGCAACGAGAGCTGGAGGTTGATATTATTACTTGAAAAAGTTAGAGACAAGAAGCGGGTGGAAATTCCATGGAAGAGGTACGTGAGAGTGGAGGGCTTTAGAAAATTAATTCCAGCCATTACATGTGGGAACGTGAGGAGGTTTCCAGAAAAGGCTCACGGCAAGAGGAGCTAGGTGATAGGAATTTTTGGGCTGTTTGGGCCGTCCAATCTTTGGGCCATGTTAGGCCGTTTCTGGAGCCCTTTTGGGCAGGGTGTTGGGCCCTATAATGGGCCGAGATTGGCAAAATAATTATATGGCCCGAATCAGGATTGATTCTAGTTTCTGGGGATAATTTTGTTTCTCTATTTGGGTGTATACATTGAGAGATAATCGAACCCAAAGTTGGGCCCATGAAGTGGTTTGGGTAGAGTTTAAGAATTATTTTATAATTCAGATTTTAGAAATTTAATAATAAAAAATGATACTGTAGGTTCCCAGGTGTCCAATTAGCTGAGTTATCAATTGGAATTTGCGTACTGAGGTAAGTAAGTCAAGTATTATAATTTTATTAATTATTTAATTTATAAACTGTGAACTTATAGTTAAATATAATTATGTTAATTTGGCAAAATCATGTTGTTACTATGATAATATGTAATTATGATAATGACAGTAAAACTTTATGTGTCGCCGCGGTTCTCACATGACAGATTATCACATGACAGATTCCCACATGATAGATTCTTACATGACAGATTATCATATCATCACATGATAGATTATCACATGACAGATGACAGAATACTGGTACCAGGACCCTTCTTCTTAGGGGATATTTAAGAGTGATACACAAGATGTGTGTTGTAGGGCCGTGGGACATATAAAGAAAAATAATGACAGTAAAAATAATGTTTTGTTTACATCGCATATATTCTAGTAATTATTATTGAATTAAGTTTCAAATTAATTGATCTGATGACATGAATCTGCTGATAGCATGATAAATAAAATTTTGAAATTATATTAGGCTTACTTATTGAGTGTGAGCTCATAGAATTCTCATAATGTTTTTTAGAGCCTCAGGAATGAGAAGGATAATTGGCATAGAAGAAGCTTCTATTAAATAGACTTAGTTTCATTCTATTGATTTAGTTCATATTTGCTTGTGTGTAGGGCAGATAGCCCAAGACTGATAATTATGGTTTGTAATAAATCATGGATGTGAATTTTGCTTTATATTGATTTATGTGATGAAGTTCGAGATGCCTTGCATGCCTGGCATGCGGCGGGTTGTCATCCTAGTTCAAATTTTGGGACTGGGGCATGACAGGGGGATAGGCCCATCCGGGTCTACGCCAATGGCATCTACGATCTCTTCCACTTCAGCCACGCCCGATCCCTCGAGCAGGCCAAGAAACTGAAACTCTACTGATCCCCTTCACTTCTCTCGATTTCCCGATCTCTTTTGATTTCCTGACTGTACGGTTCGAAGGTTTTTGGTTTCACGGAGTTTTTGATCGGAACGTTCGTTCCTTTTGTTTTTTGCTATTAATTCCAAGTGATTGCACCTCTGGTTTTGTTTCGTGGAATTGGGTTTATTTTTCTGTGATTGTATGGTTCGTGAATTCTAGGAGATTGTCGTTCCGAGCTCTTGTTGGAATTGGACTTTGCTCGAGTATTTTTGGTGATTCCATGTTTACATTTGGCTCCTTGCTTGCGTATCATGTTTTGGCTGGGATGTGCTTGATTTCTGGATAATTATTACTCTAGGAGCTGGAGCATCTACGGCCGGTCAGAGATCACCCAGTGGTATGAGATCCTCGAACCATCGGCTCCGGCGCCTATGCCAACGTATACTGCGGCCGCCGGCGGTCTGACGGCGTCGTGGTGGCCCTCAAGGAGATCCACGATTATCAGAGCTCGTTCCGGAGATCGAGGCCCTCCAGATCCTCCGGGACTCTCCCAAACGTTGTCGACCTCGTCGAGTACTACTGGCAGGAGGACGAGGACGCCGTGCTCGTCCTGGAGTTCCTGCCCGCCGATCTCGCCTCCATCATAAGCGATGCCAAGAAAGGCGGCGGCCTCGCAGTCGGCGAGGTCAAGCGGTGGATGCTTCGGATCCCAAGGGGAGTCGACGCGTGCCACCGGCACTCGGTGGTCCACCGTGATCTCAAGCCGTCCAATCTGCTGATCTCCGCCAAGGGGGTACTCAAGCTGGTGGATTTCGGTCAGGTATCTGCTGGAATTCCCTCCCAAGTTGTTATCTTTTGGTTTCTTGAGGTCATAAGTTGTTCCTATGAAATCAATGGGTCAATTGATTTCGTGCATTAACACCGTGATTGTCTTTATCGATGAAGAACAATGGCTTTATATTTATTTGTTTGATGATTTTCGTTATCCTTGCTTTATTCCACCTTGCCAATTTTTACAATTTCATCGTTAAGAAGAGTGTTTCTTTGCCACCAAAACAGAGAATTACTCTTAAACAGTTAACACATGAGAAATTATCATTAAAGAAGACAATAGTTGCAGGAAGAGAAACTCTTCACACTGTTTAGTATCATGAAAATAGGGATAAATCGTCCTAGATCTCTAGGAGTCTGAGAAATTTTTATATTGGATGCAAACAAAAATTTTCCAGCTTGTTTTGGGGGGGGGGGGGGGGGGGGGGGGGGGGGGGAACCGGGGGAGGTGGGCTTTAAAAAGCATCGGCAAATTTCTTCACCACCCCTTCCTAACAACGCTTTTAAAAGCGTCAAAAGGCTATATCCCGATGCTAAAAAAGCATCGGAAATAGCTTTAAAAGCGTCGTTATCCCTTCTATTTACTGTAGTGAATCTAATTCCTCACGCCCTGCGATATTTGCAATGTCAAATCCTACAATGAATGGTTCTCTTTCTTAAGCCTGACTAATTATTCAAAAAGTGCTATGATAATAAACTGTTTTGATATGAATGTAAAGGGATACCTTCTGTCTTTTCGTGAAACAAATGAATGCACTGCTTAGGATGCATTTAAACACGTTGGAGAAATGTAATTTTTGCTAGTGGAAGCCCTTTCGAAAATGTTGCTTTGGGTCAGCACTTCCTTTTTTTCTGTCTTCAGGTTGCATGATCTTGCAGAAAATGTTTAAATGCTCATACTTTTATGTATCTGTAATCAGGAAACGGGAAAATAGGATATGCCAATCAAGCAAACAAGATGCATTTATTTCCTGGGTATGTATTGCTTTTCTTGTATAATTAGCTTATGCAAATTGAAAATGCAATTCTACTTATGAAAGTTTTATTTGTTTAGAACTGTTTTAAAAGCTCTTCTTTCAGGTGCTCATCAAATTTTAGATGGCATGCTTCAAGCCGCAGCTGAATGGTATATGTAGTGATTGATCATAAATTTTAAGACTAATGTTCCTTCCAAATTTGATAGAACGCAATGAAAGTTGTCTGGTCTTCTAGTAATATGTTCTAATCCAGAAGGGAGGTGGGCTGGGTCTGAATCCCTACTGGGGCTCCTAGCATCACAGAAATTGTTCTTTTTAACTTAAATAGAGGCTGTTTGCACGCAAGGAACAAGATGAAATGTTTGGATATGTGATTTAACTTAAATTCTGTTAAAACTCTGAAAAGGGAGATAGTGCAGATAAGGCCGAAATCTGCAATATCTCAAAAAGATTTTAGCTTATTAGCCCCTCTTTTGCAACCTATTTCCAAAACAGTCCCCTTTTCTTAGAAAAGACATTATTTAACTCTTGATTTTAGTTTGACCGGACAATAATCCCTGCTAGACAACTAATAGCTAACTTCATTGAGGTGTTATATTATATAATAATTATAATTTCATTTCTATTGTTATAATCCCAAATAAACAAAGTTGAGACATGATGCACCTTCCAGAAGTTTGTTTTATCATAGCATAAGTAGTGTTAATGTTATAATTGCCATTTAATATATATAGATTAATGGACTCAGTCATTGGTTGAACAGTGAGATTGTTTTGTCTTGTTAAAAAAAAAAAGGATAGTTTTGAGATTGAGCTTGGAATGAGGAATTGATATGTTAAAATCTCTATTTCAAATAATAAATTCTATTGGGGATCAGGATAAAATAAATTGAAAAGCATGAGTTGCAAATTTCTCCCACTCCAGTGTTGTCAAAGGCACAATTTAGGTACACCTAAGGCACAAAGTGCAAGGCATGAGGGTTAGATGCTTCTTATATCTTAAGTAGGATATCTTTATCTAAGAATGTCAAATATATATATATACACACACACTTTTAATCTGATTTAAGATGCAAAAAAACATATTTTTCTTTGTAAATTGTATTTGTAATATTTTTTTGAAATCTATTATATTTATTATACTATATTAACTTTATAATGTACCATTCCATACACGTTTATTTTTCTTACCCTATACAAAAAGCTAAAATTAGAAGATAAAGTGATGGAATATCAAAAATTATACTATCATTAAAAAAAGAAAAAAAGTATGAAGGAATTAAAAAATTTTAGTTAAGAAATAGGAGGCTTTCCATTGAGCTAATAGGATAAATATTATTATTATAATTTTTAAGACTTTTTATTATTATAATAATTTTTTTATATAAATTTTTTTATTTATTTTAAAAATATGTGCCTTACTTGGTTTTGACATGCGCTTGTGCTTTACACCTATGCTTTACACCTTGCCCTTCAGATCCAAGAGCCTTTTGTGCTTAGATGCACTAAGCGCTTTTAACAACATTGTCCCACTCACATAAGGCCTATTGTAAAAAGTCAAATAGGTTTCATCAAGTCAAAGTTTTAAATCTTTTGGGATAAAGGCATCCTAGTTTTTCTAAAGAATGAGATGCTCAAAGTCCAATCCTACCTCGTCATGATCCCTGATCAGGTCAGGCTCGCTTGTGATATTTTTTTCTTAGAAAATTATTTATAAAGTTTTAATGTTTGATTTAATTTTTAAATATATTTGAAGTTTAAAAGTTATATTTATGATAAATTAGATTAAATTAAAATTGATACTATAATATATTATGATTGAGATAGGACATGTGATAGGATGACTGAGATAGCTCCATTCCACTAAGACTTAAATCACTGCATCAAGTTTCTATTGTTACTTTCTATGCTGAGCAAGTTATCAATTGGGTATAGTCATTGGCAGCAATTGAAGAGTTGCCTAATTTATTAGTGGTGCCAACCCACAATTTTGCCGCTATCCTCTTCCTCTATTATATATCCTCTTCAACCCTATATCATTTCATTGACGAAGAAAAAGAACATTAAATAAAATATAGGTTACAAAGTGGTGAAGGAAAGTTGAATCAATTCAGGTAATAGCCAGATGATGTAGAAGTAATATGAGGTATGGTGTAATTAAGAAGCAACTTGATGAGTAACTGTAAGAGATGAAATCTAGTAACTTTATAAAATAAACATTTGAGAGAGAGCATGGAGGAAAAACATAAACAAAAAGGATGATAAGGATTTGAATATAAGTCTCCCCTAGTGATCTTTTTTCTGCATATTATAAGCACACCTCTGGGAAGCCAATGAGAAATGAAAGAGGTGGAAAAAGAGAGGTGAATATCAAATCAAAAGGTCCTTTGGTGGTCTATGTTGGTTAATTTAGATTCCTACTGGCCAGGGGAATAACCAACTCCTAATTTTATGGTTTATATATTTTAAAATTTGAACGTGCAAAATAGCTCCGTAACCATCGCCTAAACGTGCTCCGAAAATCTCTATGATGGCAAAATTTTTGGAGAGTTTTGTGTATATAAAATTGGTCCCTGGTACCTGCTCTACGATAAGAGAAAACCACACATCATCGATTTGGGTAGAGAAAGGACCAGAAGAACCATAATTCAAAGCTTCTTCCTTTTTTTTATCCCGAGGCCGGAACGATGGCGGGAGGTAATTCTCAATACTATTTCCGCTGCTTTACTTTATTTTGAAGTGCCATGTTGATCTAAATCACATTAGGCATGTTATTGGTTGTTTTACATTTGGTATCAGAGCCTGGGACGCCTCTGTCTCGTTTTGGCCGAATGCTTTCTGCTTTTGGGCTCTTCTTTATGTTGGATTTTGTTTTAAATCTTGGAAAAGATCTATTTAAAATTTTATCCTGATCAAAAATAAAGAGGGGCAAGACGTTCTTGATTTCTATTTCTCTTGTTTTAAGGATAGTCAAAGGGGAGGCTACTGGTAGTACCCTGGATTATTTTATCCAACGGGCGTACGGTAGGGATATTAGGGATGTACCAATAAGGGAGGCTGCTGTAGTACCTTGGTGCGTTTGACCCAACTACCTGCGTACCAGGAGAGTTAATAGATCATTAAGAATCATCTGAAAGGGCATTAGATCCGATAAACTCTAAATATTCAGTTTATTTAGTTTAGTTTTATTTAAGAGATTGATCGACAAGACTTATGCCATGAAGCATGCATTTATCTGTTCACTCACCCTTTTGGATATAGTTTGAATAAAGATAAATCCAAATATCTCATAATCAAATCACCATAAAAAGAGGAAGCATGGGTTTCCTTGCTTCGGATATGTGTAGACGGGATAAGGACGGATGAAAAACGTTTCTTACTGAAAACGTGCAGGCAATACAGAATAAAAAAAAGGGCCATGGCATTATTAAAAAAAAAAGAAGGGACGCCAGCCCCAAGCGCTGGCTGGCTGGGCACTGGCTGCCTGCCAGCCCAAGCGCCAGCGCTGGTTGCCAACCAGCGTTGGGCAACGCCCAGGTGCTGGTAGCGCCTGGGTGGGCCAGGCGCTGGCCCAGCGGCCTGGGCCAGGCGCTGGCCCAGCGGGCGTCTGGGCCCAATCAGGGCTGGTCCAGCGTCTGATTGGCTCTGTTATCTAGGCCAGCAGTGAGGCTGGGCCATGCACACAATCTGAACTATAGCAGGCGATTGCAACAGTCTGGACACATCTGATCCGAAAATTTTGAGGTGATTGAGATATTTTTGGTTAAATTAAACTATTGGAATTGGGTGAGGATGACGGGCTATTGGCTCGTTCATTAAGTGATGGGCCATTAGCCTGGCATATTTATGTTTAATTATATTTAGAATTTTGTGTATAAATTTTGTGAATTATGCATGCATCTTAAGTGACATAATTGAGCATAAAATTTAAATAATGTCTAAGTGATAAATATAATTGAATAATTGAGGAGTAGCCACAGCATCCTTAATTATAAAATTATAATAAAGTTAATAAATTACATAAATAATAGACATTAATTATAATTAATTATATGGATATAATAAAATTTATTTCATAGAAAATTTTGTTATATTTATATAATTAATTAGGATAAAATTTCAAATTATATTTTTCTAATTTACCCACAGGGATTAGAAATTAAGGGCATAATTTGATAATTTTTATCATATAGTTTAAATGTGAATCTAATTGAATTAATACTTCAGCCCACAAGCAAGTTTTATGTCAGTAGATTCATATTTTGACGTATTTTACATTGGTGGATATGTCATATTGTTTAAAGAGCTTCAAAGTTTTGTAACATGAGTATGGTTATTTAATTTTTGCAGTTTGTCAGCCTGTTAATTTCTCTGATATGATTTGTGATGTTCCTGAGCTCAGAGGGGACAATTATAAAATTTGGAAGGAGAGAACTCTCCTTCATCTAGGGTGCAAGGACATTGATTACGCCATAAGGATGAACCGCCTTCTGAAGATTCTGTTCTTTATGAAAAATGGGAGCGATCTAATCGTCTCTCAATAATGTTCATAAAGACCAAGATCTCAGATGGCATTAGGGGTTCCCTTGAGCATTATGACAATGTCCGTGACTTGCTGAAGGCAATCGATGATCAATTTGTATCTTCAGACAAGGCTTTAGCTAGCACCCTAATTCACCAGTTCTCATCCATAAAACTGAGTGGTATACGTGGTGTACGTGACCATATTATGAGGATGAGGGACATTGCGGCTCAATTGAAGAGACTTGAAGTTGAGATGTCTGACTCTTTTCTAGTGCATTACATTCTCAACACTCTACCACCGCAATATGCCCCATTTAAGATCTCTTATAACACACATAAGGATAAATGGTCAATTAATGAACTTATGACCATGTGTTCAAGAGGAGGGTAGACTTGCTGTGGAAGAGGGTGAGAAGGTAAATTTGACAACATCAGGAAAGAAAAAGAAATTTCAAGCAAAGGACAAGGGCAAGATTCCTGCCAAAGGGGACATTCAGAAAAGTTCCAAATGTTTCTTCTACAAGAAGAAAGGGCATTTGAGGAAGGATTGTGCCAAGTTCAAACAGTGGCTTGACAAGAAAGGTACTTAACTCTCTTTTGTCTGTTATGAATCTAACATGATTAATGTTACTCAAGACACATGGTGGATTGACTCTGGTTCTTCAATCCATGTTACCAACTCCTTGCAGGGATTGCAAGACCTGCGGAAACCAGTGGGAAGTGAATGCTGCATCTATTCTGGAAACAAGATGTCATCACATGTGGAAGCCATTGGAACTTGCAAACTTGTTTTAGATAGTGGTTTTAATTTAAGTTTGGAAAAGACATTTTATATTCCTGGTTTTGCTAGGAATTTAGTTTCTGTTTCAAGACTTGTATCTTGTGGATATTCCTTTAAATTTTCGGATTCGTCTTTCAGTATTTCTTATGGATCTGAGATTATTGGATGTGGTACATTGTCTGATGGTTTTTTTGTCTTAATTTAGAAAATGACAATCACTATTCTTCTATGCATGTTGGTGTTAAAAGATGTGTCGTTAATGAGAATTCGTCTAATTTGTGGCATAGGAGATTAGGTCATATCTCCATTGATAGAATCAAGAGGTTGGTACATGATGGAGTACTTAGTACTCTTGATTGGACTGACTTTAGTACTTGTATAGACTGCATTAAAGGTAAGCAGACTAACAAGTCAAAGAAAGGTGCAAAGAGGAGTTCTCAATTGTTAGAAATAATTCATACAGACATTTGTAGTCCTGATATAGATGCATACCGTAATAAGTATTTATCTCCTTTATTGATGATTATTCGCGTTACATGTATCTCTACTTATTGAACAGCAAAAGTGAGGCACTTGATGCTTTCAAAATTTTTAAGGCTGAAGTAGAGAAACAATGTGACAAACGAATCAAGATCGTAAGATCTGATAGGGGAGGAGAATACTACGGTAGATACACTGAGAGTGGACAAGCTACCGGTCCATTTGCAAAGTTTCTTCAAGATTGTGGGATTGTTGCCCAATACACCTTACCTGGTTCTCCAGATCAGAATGGTGTAGCTGAAAGAAGAAACCGAACATTAATGGACATGGTAAGGAGCATGCTTGCCAGCTCCAAACTTCCTCGGTCCTTATGGACTGAAGCCCTTAAGACGGCGGTGTACATATTAAACCGGGTTCCAACCAAGGCTGTCCAAAAGACACCTTTTGAGTTGTTTAAAGGTTGGAAACCGAGTTTGCGACATGTACGCGTTTGGGGTTGCTCAGCTGAGGTGAGGATTTATAATCCACATGAAAGGAAGTTGGACCCGAGGACCTTAAGTGCATATTTTGTTGGTTATGCCGAAAGATCCAAGGGATATAGATTTTATTGTCCTTCTCATAGCACTAGATTTGTGGAATCAAGAAATGCTAAATTTCTTGAAAACGACTTAATTAGTGGGAGCGATCATTTTCAAGACCTTGGTCTTGGGAAAGGTCATCAAGATGCTCAATGCTCCACTTCAAGTAGTGGACCGATTGTTGTAGTTCACAGTGCGCCTTGTGTTCGTGCACATGTTGAGCAACAGGTCCAAGAGATTCCACAAACTGCTGATCCAAATCCAGTAGACCTTGAAGTTCAGCAAATACCCGAAATTGTTGAACAACCTGTTGAGCAACATGATCCTGTTTCACAGGAGAATGTTGAGGCAACATTGAGGAGGTCTACTAGGACTAGGAGACCAGCAATTCCTAGTGATTATGTTGTGTATCTGCAAGAATGTGACTACAATATTGGAGCCGAAAATGATCCTGAAATGTTTTCACTGGCCATGAGTTCTAATGTATCTGACTTGTGGTACAAAGCCATGAAAGAAGAGATGGATTCTATGGCATCTAACAAAGTCTGGGATCTTGTCAAGTTGCCTGATGGTGTAAAAGCCATTGGTTGTAAGTGGGTTTTTAAAACTAAGAAAGACTCAGAAGGCAACATTGAGAGACATAAGGCTAGACTTGTTGCCAAAGGATTTACTCAGAGGGAAGGAATAGATTACACGGAGACCTTTTCTCCTGTATCTAAAAAGGACTCCTTCCGTGTAATCATGGCATTGGTGGCTCATTTTGATTTAGAGTTACACCAGATGGATGTGAAAACGGCGTTCCTCAATGGTGATCTAGAGGAAGAGGTTTACATGAAACAACCAGAAGGATTTTCCTCTAGTAGTGGTGAGAATTTAGTCTGTAAGCTGAATAAGTCCATATATGGATTAAAGCAAGCCTCCCGTCAATGGTATTTGAAATTTCATGATGTTATTACTTCATTTGGCTTTGAAGAAAATATCATGGATGTTTGTATATACCAAAAGGTCAGTGGGAGCAAGATTTGCTTTCTTGTGTTATATGTGGATGACATTTTGCTTGCGACTAATGACAAGGGTTTGCTATATGAGGTGAAACAATTTCTCTCAAAGAACTTTGATATGAAGGATATGGGTGAGGCATCTTATGTCATTGGCATAAAGATCCATAGAGATAGATCTAGAGGCATTTTGGGCTTGTCTCAAGAGACCTATATCAACAAGGTTCTAGAAAGGTTTCGCATGAAAGATTGTTCACCGAGTGTAGCACCCATTGTGAAAGGTGATAGATTCAGCTTGAATCAGTGTCCCAAAAATGAGTTCGAACGCGAACAGATGAGACCCATTCCATATGCTTCAGCTATTGGAAGCCTTATGTATGCTCAGGTTTGTACCAGGCCTGACATTGCATTTGTTGTTGGAATGCTTGGGAGATATCAGAGTAATCCAGGTGTTGACCACTGGCGGGCTGCAAAGAAGGTTATGAGATACCTTCAAGGAACCAAGGATTACATGCTCATGTATAGACGGACTGAGAAGTTGGAAGTCATTGGATATAGTGATGCAGACTTTGCTGGCTGTATTGATTCACGTAAATCAACGTCAGGTTACGTGTTTATGTTAGCTGATGGAGCTGTATCATGGAAGAGTGCCAAGCAGACCTTGACTGCTACTTCCACTATGGAGGCTGAGTTCGTCTCTTGTTTTGAAGCTACCTCACACGGTGTATGGTTGAAGAGTTTCGTATCTGGGCTTAAAGTTGTGGACTCTATTTCGAGGCCCTTGACATTGTACTGTGATAATTCAGCTGCTGTTTTTTATGGCTAAGAACAATAGGAGTGGTAGTCGTAGTAAACATATCGACATTAAGTACTTAGCCATAAGAGAGCGTGTTAAAGAAAAGAAAGTGGTTATTGAACACATCAGCACTGAATTGATGATCGCGGATCCTCTGACTAAAGGCATGCCACCAAAAGGTTTCAAGGATCATGTAGCGCGAATGGGACTTAGTTCGTGATGTAATGTCATTGTATATACTTGTTCTTCAATGAAACTCTTATTCAGTTTGGATATTTCTCCTTTAAGTTGTATACATATTTGTTTGTTTTGAGGAATATCATTATGTTTGGACCACGAATAAACATAGGGTTTATTCATTAAGTTATTTGGGCTATGTTGGGAAGTGTAACATATTGTGATACATGGAAGATACTCACATTTAGAGGAACTGTCGCCATGATCCGTATGTTAATATCGTGCATGGTGAAAATACATAGACCAAGTGGGAGAATGTTGGTTAATTTAGATTCCTACTGGCCAGGGGAATAACCAACTCCTAATTTTGTGGTTTATGTATTTTTAAAATTTGAACGTGCAAAACAGCTCCGTAACCATCGCCCGAACGTGCTCCGAAAATCTCTATGATGGAGAAATTTTTGGAGAGTTTTGTGTATATAAAATTGGTCCCTGATACCTGCTCTACGATAAGAGAAAACCACACACCATCGATTTGGGTAGAGAAAGGATCAGAAGAACCAGAATTCAAAGCTTCTTCCCTTTTTATTATTTTATCCTGAGGCCGGAACGATGGCGGGAGGTAATTCTCAATACTATTTTCACTGCTTTACTTTATTTTGAAGTGCCATGTTGATCTAAATCACATTAGGCACGTTATTGGTTGTTTTACATTTCCCACCTTCTTTTTGCTGATGATTGCATTCTCCTAGGAAAGGCTACTGTTCATAATGCATTTACCTTTGCTTCCATCTTTCAGCATTACTGTCAGGCCTATGGTCAAAAGATTAATCTTCAGAAATCTTCTATCTGCTTCAGCCCAGGATTACGGGTAATACTAAAGCGGCCATTATCCATATTTTGAGCATTACTAAACAGACTGACCGCCTGTTTTATCTGGGGATCCCTATCACGGGAAGGCGGCCTAGGTACAGTGACTATGTTGATCTTGAGCGTCGGCTCCGTGATCGTTTGGATAGATGGCAGGTCTCTGGGCTATCCATGATGGCCAGGATTACTCTCCTTCGGACTGTACTTACCTCTCTACCTCTTTATCTCCTTTCTAACTCCGCTGTCCCTCTATCGTGCCTAGGAGGATAGAGAGATGTTTCAGATATTTTCTTTGGGCATCCAGTCAGGATGGCATGGTATCCATTTGCTTGCTTGGGATACAGTTTGCTTGCCAATTGCAGATGGTGGCCTTGGCATTCAGTCGTTGATTGTCAGGAGGGAGGCTCTAATGGCAAGGCATGCTACTCGGTTCCTTCTTGATCCACATTCTTTATGGAGCTCTTTTATGCGTGCCAAATATGGAGATTGGAATCCCTCTACGGATTTTCAGTCCACTCGGGGTCACTCTTTCTTCTGGAAGGAGGTTTGTCGTCATTATCCGGATATCTTGAACAACATCTCTTGGATGATTGGTGATGGCTCCTTGGTTGATGCTGTCCAAGATGCGTGGATAGATGATATTCCCCTTTTCGTTGGCCTACTTTTATCAGTAGCAGTAGCAGCATGAGAGTCAATGATTTGATCTCCCACGATCGCTCCTCCTGGAACCTTCCCACAGTGGCCCGGTGCTTTGGTGATGAGCTGGCTCGACGGATTCTCTCTATTCCTCTCATTCCGGGACATATAGCTGATACTAGATTATGGAGAAGATCCTGTCTTCCTAGTGCTCCAGTCAGGGATCTCATGAAAAGGCCCAGCAAATGATGGATGTGGTGTGGATTTGGCGGCTTCCTATCCACCCTAGGATTCAGCTTTTCATGTGGAAGCTTGCATGGGATTGCCTTCCTACCTGCTCTATGCTCTCTAGTAGGGGGTTGTCTATTCAGCCAACCTGCCCAGTGTACGGTGGGAGGAGGAGACGACTGATCACACAATCTTTACCTGCCCCAGAGCCAGACAGATTTGGCAGTTTATTGGTTACCACCACCATCTTGGTTAGAATGTCTCTACCTCTCTGTGTGCGATTCTTTTGACTGATATTCGGAGGGGCAACCAGCAGCTAGTTGCCACTTGGGCCTACACTGCTTACCAGATCTGGATCTCGCGGAACCATCTTATTTTTGCTGATGATCATGTTCCTCCACAAAGGACTGCTCGACGAGCTATCTCCTTATCTATGGAGTTCACATACTACCGCTCTGCTCCTATTTTGACAGTCTTGGCCACTGGGGCTCCTCTGCTGCTTCGACAACGAATCGGCATACGATTTTTATTTCTTGGGAGCCCCCACCCCCAGGGTTTGTTAAAATCAATTTTGATGGTAGTGTTCGTGGTAGACTTGTCGGCTAAGCTTTTATTATCCGTGGGTTTGATGGTGCTATGCTGGCTGCTGACGGCCTTGGCCTCCTGGATTGTTCTGTCCCGCTGGCTGAGTTGTATGCAGCTTGGGCTGGTATATCCTACGCCACTCGGATTCTTCGTGCTCACTGTCTCCTCATTGAGGGGGATTCGCTCACTATTATCCACTGGCTCCAGCAGGACAATGGTGATCAGATTGCTTTCAACCCTCTGCTACATGACATCTGGGCCACCCTTCAGGAAGCTCACCGAGTTCATATTCGTCATGTCTACTGGGAAGCCAATTCTGCGGCAGATTGGATTACGGGCTGGTATATCCGACGCCACTCGTTGTACTCAAACAGATTTTATTTTCTGATCTCTCAGGGTTGACTCATGCTAGATCAGTGTGATCACCCGTTTGTATCAAAAAAAAAAAAAAAAACTACATTAAATCTTGGAGAGAGGGCACCTTGGTGTCTATATATCAAACCTCTATATTTATCACAATCTCTTTATTGATAACTAACGGATGTCCCACACTGAGATCTCTTCGCCTAGGCTCTCATTCTTTTCTCTTCTGTTTTTTGGGAGGGGGTATAATTATATATAGATAACCTTTCCACATCCTTTGCATCAGCTCCACGCTACTCTAACCAACTATATCATGAGGTGTACATATGTCTCCCTCAAGACTAAAGGAATGAGCATTCTCGTTAAAAGATTGCTCCATCAAATCATTGATCTCGTGATGCAATCTTATTGAGGTCCGCAAGTAGCTGTTTTTGTTTTTAAGGAGCCAGACATCTCGCATATCTTTAGAAAAAAGAGAATTAAAGCAAGGCCTGGAAGTCTCGTTGATTCGTTGTAGTAGTAGTAGTGAATGAATGAATGCTTTCCTTCTCTGCCACTCCAAAGATAACCAAACGACGTCTCTCGGCGTGGCGTGCTTGGAGTCAGAAACTATCATAAACTTGCAGTAGGGACCATGAGGCCAAAGTGGACATCCACCGAATCGGAGCCTTGGAATTCATAATAGAGATAAGGGACTTGCTTTTGAAAGCATCATTGGATTCTGAATCAATAAATGGGAGTGGAGCGTAGAACCGAGCAGAGTGGAAGCTAGCCATCTGTAGCCTTGGATCAGGACGCTACTTTCAGGCAAGTGGCACAGGTGCCATGCTACGTGAGGTCATTTGGTTCATGGTTTCAGATCCTTATGAGATGCCGTTGAGCTTTTGGGGCATCTCATAACTGTTAACGTTCGGCCGTTTGGGGCATCTCATAACTGTTAACGTTCGGCCGTTTGAAAAACGTGCCAACATTGTTTATAAAAAAAAAAAACCTCAAACATTCGCCGTTTGAAAAATGACCGAACGTTGGGCTGTTTTAAATGAAAATTAATTACCTAACTATTTTAAAAATAAAATGTTCGATCATTAAAAAAATCTATAAATAAAATTTTGGGAAGAACAATAATTCTATATTTTATTATTTTTTTTTAAAAAATTACGTTGAAGATCGCTGATCGCGTCAGTTGAGATCGTGCCGCCAATGGATGTAAGATCTGGTTCCGGATTGTACCTTAGAGGAGAGTTGTTATTCTATTTTTCTTGAGCAGTAGTATAAATAGCCTCCCAAGCCTGATTCTTAACTTCTTAACTTATTTTTATTTTGAGATATTTTTTTTCTGAATATAATATGCCTCGCACACACCATAGATTTTTTTTAATATACATACATATATATATTTATGTATACTAATATATTCCTAGTTGCAAGCATGAAGAACTCAACTTCGATAACAATCTAAAGGAGAACTGTTGCAAATTAATTATAATTTATTTGCATTGCATATTTAATATATATTTAATTTCTTTCACTTGTAGCAAAATATCTTGTTCTCTTGTTGTGGGAAAAAAAATGTTTGAATTATTCAAACAATTTTGTAACAAAATTATTTTCATTTTTCAGAGAGGATACAAAATTATTCTTGATTGTAATAAAGTTATAGTAACTAAGAATAATGCCTTCATAGGAAAAGAATATGTAAGTGAAGGCTTATTTAAATTGAATGTAATAAATCCTTTTATTAATAAAGCTGAGAATCAAACCTATCTTGTGAATAAGTCTAATTAAAATCTGTGGCATGCCAGGTTGGATCATGTGCACCTAAGAAAGGTCGAACACATGATGAATTTAAAACTAATTCCTAAATCGAATCTAGATATGTCTAAATGTGAAATATGTGCTGAATCTAAACAACCAAGAAAGCCATTCAAATTAGTGAAAAGAAATTCGTCAATTTTGGAGTTAATACATAGTGATGTTTGTGACTCAACTAAGACTGCAACTCGTGGTGGCAATAGGTACTTAGTAACCTTCATAAATGATTTTTCTAGATATTGTTACTGTTATCTAATTAAATCTAAAAATGAAACATTCAATAAATTTAAAATTTATAAGAGTGAGGTAGAAAATCAACAAGAAAGGAAAATTAAAATTCTTAGATCTGATAGATGAGGGAGTATACCTCGAATGAATTTTCTCAATTCTGTCAAGAACATGGGATAATTCATCAACTGACTGCTCCTTACTCTCCACAGTCCAACGGTGTAGCTGAGCGTAAGAACCGTACCTTATGGATATGGTAAATTCTTTGCTCATTAGTTCTGGCTTACCTGAGAACTTGTGGGGGAAGCTCTTCTATCTTCTTGTTTCATCCTAAATAGAATACCTACTAAGGATAGTGGTAAGACTCCCTATAAACTTTGGAAAGGAAGAACACCTAACCTAGACTTTTTCAAAGTATGGGGGTGTCTAGCTAAGGTTAATATTCCTGAACCCAAAAAGAAAAAACTAGGATCCAAAACCTTAGATGTTGTATTTATAGGCTATGCCCAAAATAGCAATGCCTACAGATTTTTAGTAATAAAATCAGAGATTAATGACATATCTGATAATACAATCTTAGAAGCTAGAGATGCCTCCTTCTTTGAAGATATAATTCCATTCAAGACTAAAATCTCTAGACCCCTGGAATTTGAAACATCATCCTCTAAAGCCATAGAACCAGAACTAGAAACTGAACCAGAATTAAGAAGAAGCAAAAGGAAAAGAATTGAAAAAGATTTTGGTGAAGATTTTTTTACATTCTTAATAGAAGGTGATCCTTCCACATACGATGAGGCAATGACATCATCAGAATCATCATATTGGAAGGAAGCTATAGATAGTGAAATTAAATCAATCATAGAAAATAAAACTTGGATTTTAACTGATTTACCTCCTGGAAACAAACCTATAGGAACAAAATGGATTTTTAAAAGAAAATTAAGACCAGATGGATCAATAGAAAGATATAAAGCTAGGTTAGTAGTAAAGGGATTTAATCAAAAGAAGGACATAGATTATTTTGATACTTATGCTCCTGTAGCAAGAATAACAACCCTGAGAAATCTAATTGCCTTAGCCTCAATTCATAAATTAATAATTCATCAAATGGACATAAAAACTATATTTTTAAATGGAGAATTGGAAGAAGAAATTTACATAAATCAACCTCAAGGATTTGAAGTAAAAGGACAAGAATATAAAGTATATAAATTAATCAAATCTCTTTATGGTTTAAAACAAGCTCCTAGACAATGGCACATTAAGTTTGATGAAATCATTTTGAAAAATAACTTTAAAATAAATGAATATGATAAATGTGTATACTATAAAAGACAGGATACTGATTTTATAATACTATGCTTATATGTAGATGATATATTACTCTTAGAAACATCATTAAAATTAATTCAAGAAACTAAAAGCTACTTATCAAATAAGTTTGATATGAAAGACCTAGGAGAAGCCGATGTAATTCTAGGAATGAAACTTAACAGAGTAGATAATGGAATAGCAATAAGTCTGGCACACTCAATAAAGAAAATGCTTCAAAAGTTTGAATATTATGATGTAAATCCTATTTCTACCCCCTATGATCATAACTCTCATTTAATTAAAAATTTAGGAGAACCTATTAATCAATTAGGATATTCTCAAAGAATAGGATCCCTATTATATATTTCAAATAGAACTCGTCCAGACATAGCTTATGCAGTAGGCAGATTGAGTAGGTATACTAGCAATCCTAGTGAAGAACATTGGAAGGCCCTGGAAAGAATTTTTAGATATCTTAAGGGAACCATAAATTATTCTCTAGTGTATTATGGTTATCCTGAAGTGATTGAGGGGTATAGTGATGTTAATTGGGTAACAGATAAATTCGATGTTAAGTCCACCACTGGGAATCTCTTTGTTGGTCCAGATAGCAACCCAAGAGGGGGGGTGAATTGGGTTTTCAAAAAATTAAACTCTTTTGAAAGATAACCCCCAGCGGAATAAAAACTTAGATTCACAGACTTAAAACTAAGCAACTATAAATAGAGAGTTGAAGATAAAGAGACAATCACGGCAAACACAAGATTTTATAGTGGTTCGGTGTACCTACACCTACGTCCACTCCCAAGTACCTCTTGGGTCCACACTATAATTAAACTGATTACAGCAGAGTTGTTTTGCAAGCTCACAACTCGAACTTGTTATTTTCCCGGGTGCACAACGAACCCAGCTGGTTTTCAAGGCTCACCAGCACAAAACCTAAAACCACAAGCTAATGCTTGCACAAGGCTAACAGCCTCAACTGAATCAATCACCAGATTGACCTAGCAAACAGTATTTGATTTTACAAAAGCAAACTGCTCCTTCAATGAGCAAATATACAATAATGAAACAATAAATAGAGATTAGGAACCAAAGCCTGATTCGAAGATCTTGGTGGCTTCTTCCTTCTCTTCCTTTGAATGGATCTTCCTTTGAATAGACTCTTGAGGCTTAGAAGATTGGAAAAACTAGGGCTTCTTCCTTCTCTTGAGATTTCTTCTAAATAGAACAGCAAAGGCTTGGAATCTCTTTCTCTTCTTTTGGGGAATGAGTATGATCTTTCCTTACAGGTTTTCCCTCTTTTCTTTTCTGATAGATCTCAAAGATTTTCTCTATTCTTTTCTTTTTGCCTCTTTCTTCTCTTTTCCTCTCTTGTTTTTGGGATGCAATCAACCCTCTTCTTATAGATCCGATTAATCCACAAATAGTGTGAAACTATCCGTTAGAAGCAAGTGAAAAGGATTAGATCCATAAATAACAATAGCCGTTGGGATTAAAATAGATAAAGATAAAGTTTAGAGTCGTTCTGACAGTTCTGGAGCCGTGTCTGACATTCTGAAGTCGGCTCTAGCTTTTCTGGAGTCGGCTCTAACTCGAAATAATTTAATCCGCTCGATCTGGAGTCGTCTCTGACTTTTCTGGGGTCGACACAAAATTCTTCTGGAGTCAACTCTAGAAGTCTGGGAGTCGACTCTAAGTCGTGGCCTGAAAATCCATCGTTCTGTTGTTTCTGATAGAGTCGGCTCTCACAGTCCTGGAGTCGACTCTAAGTCTGTGCCATTTTCCGGAGTCGGCTCTGTGATTCCATGTGTCGACTCTAATGTCTGTAGTCTTACCTTGACATTAGATTCAAACCAGAACTTGATTTTCTTCTTGATTTTGATCATCAATTAGACTTATAATCTGAAAAACTTAATCAAAATCATTAGTAACAACAAATGTTATACTCAAATAGTTTTGTTAATCATCAAAATCCTCAATTGGGTCAACAATCTCTCCCTTTTTGATGATGACAAAAACTTTGAGTATATGCATTAAAAATTTATTTGAATTGAGAATTATAGATATTGTTAAAGCTTAGAGACTTTCTAATAGAGAATTTGATGCCAATATTCAAAATGAATAATAATAAACAAAACTTGACATCAATCAAAATGATTTAACTTTTATATGGAGAATTTTATTAAGCTCTTAAGCTCCCCCTGCATTGAATAGCTCCCCCTATGTAGATAATCTGAATTCTTTCTAAAAATTCTCAGAATTGTTCTTCATTTTCTTTCTCTTCTCTTTCTCTTTCTTATATATGTCTTTCTTATATGCATATACACTTATCTCTCCCCCTTTTTTGTTATCAACAATAAGGTGAGTTTAAAAAGCAATAGAGAATGTAATTAGAGCGAGAATGTTGATTTGAATAAACATAAGGATAGGAAACTTATTCATTGACATAAATTTGTAATAAAAGTGCAACATTCATTCAAACATTTGTATTCCAAAGCAAGATCCATTACATGTATCTAAAATGACAGATTTAAGTATGTAAATCCTAGATACATGCTAAGAAAGAAGCAAGAAATCCTAAGATACAACCTAGGATTGAAACTCAAAATCAAATATGCTTATACACAATTTTCTTTAAGTGTCCAATCATTTCCATAACATCATCTTTTTGGGTCTTCTTAAAACTTTCAAGACATGCTTCAATTTGAGAGACGGCAAGGTCGATATCTTTCTTCAGTTGACTGGTAGCATGAAGATACTTTCCAGAACCGTCTGCAATGCCTTCCATCCTTTCAAAAATTTTATGAAGATCAGTGCTAAAGGATTCGACGGAATTGCTAATTGAAAACGAAATCATATCAAGTCTTGAATTAATTTCATCCTTTAATTGATTGAACTCTCTCTTAATTTACACATATCATTTGTTCTTACACTGTCATACTCAGCCAGTAAAGCTCTGAGCTGACCTATTTGTTCCTCAGAAAATCTTTCTGATGCCAATGCTGACTGATGTGGAAGTTGAGAGCTAGGTCCAGCTTCTGAGGGTCCAGCAGATGGTTCAGGAATGTCTTCTCCTCTGACTTCCTCAACTCTAACTCTTCAGCTCTGGCCTCATGTCCTCTTTTAATCCAGTTTCATTTTCTTTTCTAAAGCCCATTCGGTGAATTGTAGAGACACTATAGTAATCTGTATCTTAACTTTCTTAGTGGCTCATTGTCCATTATAAGTACACCTTGGCTTCTGAATACCAATGTTAAAACCATACCATATCGCAATGTAGATCTCTTCTTAGTAGCTGCCTCTGCCATATATCCTATCATCATTTCAGCAAGATTTAAAGGTCTACCAGTGAGTATGCAGTCCATCAATAAAACGTCTCGCTCCGAGACATATTCAAACCTTTCAATTTTAGGGAATAGAATCCTCCACAGATATTGTGAAGTAATCTGAGTTCCAAATTAAGTTGATTGCCAAGATTTCCTCAAACTCAGAAACTTCTCTCCCTAACATCCTTGATAGTGCTCCTCCTCTATCTTCATGATGATATTCAACAAGTCCAACAGTAGGCATTTCCAATAAATTACCAAGGGATTCGGCTGTGATGATTACCTTTGTTCCTTTACAACACTTACTAAGCCTCCCTCTCCTCTACTTAAATCATTATAAAACTCTCTTACTAGGGCAGGGTAGGTAGGGATATCCAAAGAACAGACCTTCTCCCATCCCATTTCTTTCAACAACCGCCCAATAGCAAAGCCCTCCGAAATAAAGAAGTTAAAATCAACTTTTCTTCCGGTTGTAATGGCCTTACCAGCTAATTGGTCGACTCGAGGAGAAGATGGTGAGGGTGGAGAGTCATCTTGAGTGGCAGATGAAGAAGATGACGAAGGTTGCCTCCGATTTGAACGGCGCTTCGTCGGAACAGTCGAACCACCAATGATAGCACACCTTTTGGGAGCCATTGGATTCGATTGGAATGAGTAATCAAGGGTTTTGAGGGATTTGGAGGGTTTGGAATCAGTTTGGAACAGCTTAAAAGTGATTTAGGAGACGATAGAAATCGTTTGGGGTCGACTCCGCCCTTTTTATTTTGACCTAGTTCCACTTAGAGTCGACTCCCGAAAACGAGGTGTCGGATCCGAACCAGAGAATCTATCAGCGCCCGAATTAGAGTCGGCTCTACAGAAGCCAGAGTCGGCTCTAATTGCCCAGACAGAACATCAAAATAAGAAGGTGTCGACTCCACAAACTGCAGGTGTCGACTCCACAATAGTTTCAGTGAAAAATTCGAATTTCAAGGATCTGAAACTAATCAAATTAATCATCAAATTCTAGATAAGTGTTCCTTAATAATTGGGGAAACAATGAATCAAATCTCTAGATAAATTTCCTTATGGATAAAGGAGATTTTCAAGAAATTATTGAAGTCTAGATAGTTGTCCTTAAGAGTTTCAGAAAATTATTCTAAAGGATCACAAACTCCTAATTCTCCTCTAAGATAGCAAAATCTCTCCTCACTCAAAGGTTTGATGAAAATATCAGCTAATTGATCATTAGTATTAATATATTCAAGACAAACATCTTTGTTAGTTACATGTTCTCTAATAAAGTGATGTCTAATTTCAATGTGTTTAGTTCTTGAATGTTGAATTGATTTTTAGTTAGATTGATAGCACTAGTATTATCACATTTAATAGGTATTTTATCAAGTGTGATACCATAATCTTCAAGTTGTCGCTTAATCCAAAGGATTTGAGCACAGCAACTTTCAGCTGCAACATACTCTGCCTCAGCAGTGGATAATGCAACCGAATTTTGCTTCTTGCTAAACCAAGAGATTAAGTTACTTCCTAAAAGTTGGCATACCCCACTTGTACTCTTTCTATCTAATTTACAACCAGCATAGTCAGAATCAGAATAAGCAATCAATTTTAAGGTTGAGTCTCTAGAATACCATAATCCTACATTTTTAGTTCCATTTAAGTATCTAAAGATTCTTTTAACATCAAGTAAATGTGATTCTTTAGGATTAGATTGATATCTTGCACATAAGCAGACAGAAAACATGATATCTGGCCTACTTGCAGTTAGATAAAGAAGTGATCCAATCATACCTCTGTAATGCTTCTGATCTACTTTCTTACCTACTTCATCCTTGTCCAGCTTGCATGAGGGACTCATTGGCGTACCAAGAGGTTTAGCAGATTCCATACCAAATTTCTTGAGTATTTCCTTGTATACTTTGTTTGGTTAATGAAAATTCCCGCTTTCTCTTGTTTGATTTGAAGTCCAAGGAAGAAGTTTAGTTCTCCCATCATGCTCATCTCGAATTCTCCCTGCATTAGCTTAGCAAATTCTTGACAAAGGAGATCGTTAGTAGCACCAAATATAATGTCATCAACATAAATTTGAACAATTAATAAATCATTTCCTTTTCTTTTCAAAAACAAGATTTTATCAACATTTCCTCTAGAAAAGTCATTTTCAATTAAAAATTTACTTAATCTATCATACCAAGCTCTAGGTGCTTGCTTTAAACCATAAAGTGCTTTGTGTAGTTTGAAGACGTGGTTTGGAAATTCATGATCTTCAAAACCAGGAGGTTGTTCAACATAAACTTCCTCATTTATAAAATCATTTAGAAATGCACTTTTAACATCCATTTGAAATAAGTTGAAATTCATATGACATGCAAATGCAAGTAGTAGCCTAATGGCTTCTAATCTAGCAACAGGTGCAAAAGTTTCATCAAAATCTATACCTTCTTCTTGATTATATCCTTTTGCAACTAGTCTAGCTTTGTTTCTAATTACTATGCCATTTTTATCTAATTTATTTCTAAATACCCATTTAGATCCTATTATAGGGTGATTTTTAGGTCTTTCAACTAGGGTCCAGACTTGATTTCTAGTGAATTGGTTTAACTCTTCCTGCATTGCTAACATCCAATAACTATCTTTCTCGGCTTCCTCTATAGTCTTAGGTTCTATATGAGATACAAATGCAAGATGATTATTGATATCTCTCATTGATGATCTAGTCCTTACACCTTGAGATGGATCACCTATGATTAGGTCTTTAGGATGACCATAAGCATATCTCCAATCTCTAGGTAGATCTTGATCATTTTGAACAGTATCAATACCATCATCCTTAGGTGAGTCATCATCCTTAACTTCAGGTTCTTGATCTGAAGATACATTTAATTTTTCAATATCTCTTTCAATCAAAGATGTATCTTCCTCATCATCAATTTTATCTGAACTTGATGCTAAAGACTCATCAAACACTACATGAATGGATTCTTCTACAACTAAGCTTTTCTTATTAAATACTCTATATGCTTTGCTAGATGTAGAATATCCTAGGAAGATACCTTCATCAGACTTTGTGTCAAACTTCCCAAGATTATCCTTACCATTGTTATGAACAAAACATTTACAACTAAATGCATGAAAATTAACTTAAATTTGGTTTCCTATTGATCCAAAGTTCATAGGGAGTTTTCTTAAGGATAGGTCTAATTAGGGCTCTATTTAGAATGTAACAAGCTGTGTTTATAGCTTCCGCCCAAAAATATTTTGGAAGTTGGCTTTCACATAGCATGGTACGGGCCATGTCTTCTAAAGTCCTATTCTTCCTTTCTACAACTCCATTTTATTGTGGTGTTCTAGGTGCAGAGAAGTTATGATGTATGCCTTTTTTAAAAAAACTTTTCAAATAAGTGATTTTCAAATTCAGTTCCATGATCACTTCTAATAGACACTATGGTAGTGTTTTTCTCATTAGTGACTTTCTTAACAAATTTCATGAATATTGAAAAAGTCTCATCTTTGTGAGCCAAAAATATTACCCAAGTGAATCTAGAGTAATCATCTACTATCACTAGACCATATTTCTTTCCTCCTAGACTTGTGTTCTAGTAGGTCCAAAAAGGTCCATGTGTAGTAGCTCTAGTGGCCTAGTAGTTGAAACAACATTCTTAGATTTGAAAGAAGTTCTTGTCTATTTCAAATTGACATGCATCACATATTCGATTATTTTCAAAATTTAGACTAGGAATACCTTTAACTAAATCCATTTTCAATAATTTGGAAATTAGGTGTGTGCTTGCATGACCTAATCTACGATGCCATAGCCAACCAATCTCATTCATTTTAGCATTATCAGCAACTAAGCAATGATTACTTGGAGATAAATTACTCAAATCAATTAAGTACACATTGCCATAGCGTTTACCAACAAGAATAATGCTATTATCAATGGGATTAGTAACAGTGCAAACAGAAGCTTCAAAGGAAACCTTGAACCCTTTGTCACACAGTTGGCTAATACTTATTAGATTATGTTTAAGTCCATCAACATATAAAACATTATCAATATGAGTAGATGGAGTAATTTGAATTTTACCAATACCCATGATATGGCCTTGACCATTATCACCAAAAGTAACTACTCCACCTCTTTTTGATTCAAGGGTGATGAATTGATCTTTGTCACCCGTCATGTGTCTTGAGCAACCACTGTCCAGGTACCATTTTCTTTTAATCTGATGGCTGCAAGACACTTCTGCAAAACATTTATGTCTTAATTTTAGGTACCCAAGCCTTCTTGGGTCCTTCATGGTTAGAAGCATTAAACATTGTTCCTTTGGAAACCCAAATCATCTTTTTCTTTTTATGTGAAGATTTACACATATATGATTTATGTCCTTTGTTTCCACATTTAAAGCAAGTAATGTTAATGATTTTTCAGCATGTACGAAAATGTTCTTCAAAGATTTTGCTTTTTAAGTGGATTATATCCTAATCCAGCTTTATCAAAAACAGCCTTTGATTTTCCAAAATCATATTAAGTTTGATAGAGCTTAGAGTAAATTTATCAACTATAGGCTTAAGTCTATCAACTTCATTTTTCAAACTTTCTTTTTCTTTTATCAAAAGTTCTTATCAACAACATGCTTTTCATTTTCTAATGATAGTTTTTGCATTTGAGTTTTCAAATCTTTGTTCTTTGAACTTAGGTTTGCAAAATCATCCATTAATTCATAAAAAGCACTATGTAATTCATCAAAAGTGAAGTCATCAAGAAAACTCGGACTTACCTCATCATTGCCCGCCATGAAGCATAGATTGACCATTTCACTCTTTTCTTCTTCTTCGGAACTTGTGCTTTTCGAATCGCTCCATGTGGCCATCATTGCCTTCTTTTTGAACCTCCGGGTGCCTTTCTTTAGTTGAGGACATTCAGATTTAAAGTGACCCGGCTTCTTGCATTCAAAACAAATAACTTCCTTTTCTTTGCCCTTGTCCTCATCTTTTCTTGCAAAGGGCTTTTTCTTTTCAAACTTCTTCTTCTTCATGAATCTTTTAAATTTTCTTGTGATGAGTGCCATGTCCTCATCATTACTTTCATCCTCAGATTCATGAGGCTCTTCCATATTCAGAAATCTTAAGAGCCATATTTCTCTTCTTCTTTGACTCATCATCATCAACATGTTGCTTGATTTGAAGCTCATGAGTCATTAAGGATCTCAACAGTTCTTCTAGGGGTAGTGTACTTAGATCCTTTGCCTCTTGTATTGCTGTCACCTTAGCTTCCCAAGTCCTAGGCAAGGAACGCAAGACCTTTCTCACAAGATCAGAATTATCATAAGATTTACCAAGACTTTTTAAACCATTAACTATGTCAGTAAATCTTGTAAACATATCAGCAATAGATTCACATGCATCCATTTTAAACAATTCATATTTATGAACTAGCATGTTAATCTTGGATTCCTTGACTTGATTTGTTTCCTCATGGGTAACTTCAAGTCTATCCCAGATTTCCTTAGCAGAAATGCAAATAGATATGCGATTGAATTCATTTGCATCTAATGAGCAGTATAAGACATTCATTGCTTTGGCATTGAGTTGTGCCAATTTTCTATCATGTTCATCCCATTCCATTTCTGGTTTAGGAATCTCCATGCCATTAACTCTAGCCGTGGGTGTGTGTGGTTCATTGACTATAATACTCCATAGATCATAGTCAAGTGCTTGAATGAATATTTTCATTCTAGCCTTCCAATAACCATAGTTAGAACCATTAAATAGGGATGGTCTATTAGTAGATTGACCTTCGGAAAAAGATGAACCAGCTTGAGTTGCCATGTGGATCTTTGACTCTTGATCGTTAGATCAAATCAAATGAGCACTAGCTCTGATACCAATTGTTGGTCCAGATAGCAACCCAAGAGGGGGGGGTGAATTGGGTTTTTAAAAAATTAAACTCTTTTAAAAGATAACCCCCAGCGAAAATAAAAACTTAGATTCACAGATTTAAAACTAAGCAACTATAAATAGAGAGTTGAAGATAAAGAGACAATCACGGCAAACACAATAGATTTTATAGTGGTTCGGTGTACCTACACCTACGTCCACTTCCAAGTACCTCTTGGGTCCACACTATAATCAAACTGATTACAGCAGAGTTGTTTTGCAAGCTCACAACTCGAACTTGTTATTTTCCTGGGTGCACAACGAACCCAGCTGGTTTTCAAGGCTCACCAGCACAAAACCTAAAACCACAAGCTAATGCTTGCACAAGGCTAACAGCCTCAACTGAATCAATCACCAGATTGACCCAGCAAACAGTATTTGATTTTACAAAAGCAAACTGCTCCTTCAATGAGCAATATACAATAATGAAACAATAAATAGAGATTAGGAACCAAAGCCTGATTCGAAGATCTTGGTGGCTTCTTCCTTCTCTTCCTTTGAATGGATCTTCCTTTGAATAGACTCTTGAGGCTCAGAAGATTAGAAAAACTAGGGCTTCTTTCTTCTCTTTAGATTTCTTCTAAATAGAACAGCAAAGGCTTGGAATCTCTTTCTCTTCTTTTGGGGAATGAGTATGATCTTTCCTTACAGGTTTTCCCTCTTTTCTTTTCTGATAGATCTCAAAGATTTTCTCTATTCTTTTCTTTTTGCCTCTTTCTTCTCTTTTCCTCTCTTGTTTTTGGGATGCAATCAACCCTCTTCTTATAGATCCGATTAATCCACAAATAATGTGAAACTATCCGTTAGAAGCAAGTGAAAAAGGATTAGATCCATAAATAACAATAGCCGTTGGGATTAAAATAGATAAAGATAAAGTTTAGAGTCGTTCTGACAGTTCTGGAGCCGTGTCTGACATTCTGGAGTCGGCTCTGGCTTTTTAGGAGTCGGCTCTAACTCGAAATAATTTAATCCGCTCGATCTGGAGTCATCTCTGACTTTTCTGGGGTCGACACAAAATTCTTCTGGAGTCGACTCTAGAAGTCTGGGAGTCGACTCTAAGTCGTGGCCTGAAAATCCATCGTTCTGTTGTTTCTGATAGAGTCGGCTCTCACAGTCCCGGAGTCGACTCTAAGTCTGTGCCGTTTTCCGGAGTCGGCTCTGTGATTCCATGTGTCAACTCTAATGTCTGCAGTCTTACCTTGATATTAGATTCAAATTAGAACTTGATTTTCCTTCTTGATTTTGATCATCAATTAGACTTATAATCTGAGAAACTTAATCAAAATCATTAGTAACAACAAATGTTATACTCAAATAGTTTTGTTAATCATCAAAATCCTCAATTGGGTCAATACTCTTCCTATTAGGAGGAGCTGCAGTATCTTGGGGCTCATGTAAATAAACTATAATCACTATAAGTACTCTAGAGTCTAAGCTAACAGCTCTTGACACTACTTGCACTGAGGCACAATGGCTGAAAGACTTAATAAATGATATAGATATTCTTTCACCAAATATTTCTCGAATTTGTTTAAATTGTGATTGTAGAGCTCTGATTGATCTGTTAAATCAACAGACAACAAATAAAAAGATGAATAATCATATCCTGATCAGGTATAAATATATAAGAAAAAAAATGAAAGAATCAATATCACTGCAGTTTGTAAGATCTAAACATAATTTGGCAGATCTTTTAACCAAAGGCCTTTCGAAGGCTGCGGTTTTTGAGACCTCGAGGGGGATGGGGCTTAAGCCCATATATTAGTCACCAGAGTGGACCCCTACCATCATGGCAACCCCATGGTTAAGGTTCAAGGGGAAACGATCTCTGAGGTGATATCTGGAAGCACCGCTTTAGGAGTCTGTCTTCATCCCATCCATATGGTGTGGTGCTTTATTGTAACGGTTAGGTTGAGCATAACTCTTAATAGATCCAAGGCTGTAAATTCAGCGAGGTCATGTACCCTTGAAGGATCTACCTTATTGAGCATAGCTCTTAATAGATCCAAGGCTGTAAATTCAGTGAGGTATGATTCCGTTGCACATATCCTTGGAGGATTTACCTTAGTGAGAGTAGTTGTGAGGCCGCGACTATGGGACCAGAGCGAATCCCTATTAACTCTCATGAAAATCAAGGCAAGCGCATGGCCTAGATAGCGCTAACCCATATTATGATCAGCTCATCTTCATACTGTGTGTATTTTATACTAAATGCAAGTTCAAACCTAGAAGGTACTTGCACTAAGCACAGTAAATTTTAAAGTTTTGAAATTGCTTATTGAATTTAATTTATTTGGTTGTTATTCCTTTGTTTTTATTTTTTTGTTGGGGATTGTTAACGTTCGGCCGTTTGGAAATGTGCCAACGTTGTTTTTAAAAAAAAAAACCAAACGTTCGGCCGTTTAAAAAACGACCGAACGTTCGGCCATTTTAAATGAAAATCAATTGCCTGGCCATTTTAAAAATAAAATGTTCGACCGTTTAAAAAAATCTATAAATATGTTTCAAATGATGAAAATTTTGGAAAGAACAACAATAATTCTATATTTTATTATTTTTTCTTTGAAGATTGCGTTGAAGATCGCTAATTGCATCTGTTGAGATCGTGCCGCCAATGGATGTAGGAATCTGGTTCCGGATTGTACCTTGGAGGAGAGTTGTGGTTCTATTTTTCTTCGCACGAGAAGGGGGACCAGTTCTCCTTTAGGGTAGTGGTGTAAACCGCCTCCCATGCCTGATTCTTAACTTATGTTTATTTTAAAATATATTTTTTTCTGAATATAATCTGCCTCGCACACACCATAGATTTTTTTTAATATACATACATATATATTTATGTATACTAATATATTTCTAGTTGCAAGCATGAAGAACTCAACTTCGATAACAATAACTCTTTTTGGATCAGCATAAGATGGCGACATGTTTCATTACATGAATAGAGAATAAATTGAGATAGTTTCGTTATATAAGATTTAAAACTTTAATCAGGATTGTCAAACCAGTGGCATTGAAAACTAGTACACCAAGGGACTTTCAGTACGGGTCGGTGGCCATTGTTAAAAGTCCTCAAGACGATTATTACTGCATGGCCTGTCGCAAAAGGTGGACTCATTTGCAGCAACCACTTCTAGCAGCAGCTTTTGTGGTTTACTGACCATGAACCACCAGCCGCTGCTAAATAACATTTTAGTCATGACTTTTGCTCACTAAAAATCTTGTTTTTGGCCTGCAAATGATTACTGACTGGCCTTTCTTTCAGAAGTAACTTATTGACCTTTGCTAAACCTTGCTAAATATTATTTGTAAGCTGATTTGCATAGTTTTGTCTTTCTTTTTATGCATTGGCCAATAGATGATATTGCTTTTCTAATTCTTTTGCCATGTAGAATATTGGTTTTGTTATATGACTCATCTTTAAGAGCTGTGCAAGTTATGCTGACAAAAGTCTCCATTCAAATCCCTGAGAATGTGATACAAATACAAGCCCTGTGAGCACCTGATCATCACAACTAGGCCAAGTCATACACTCTTCATGCTCCACCACAGGGCAATTCATAAATCCAGACACATCAACCTATCGCATAGCTAAAATTCCAATCAGTTACAGATCCAAACCATGAAATTCAATTCAAAGAACTAAGTGAATGCAAAATTCAAGATGTCTTGTAGGTATCCAAAAAGCCATATTTTAGATCTTTGCAATCACATGTGGACTTAACACAAGATGAAGCCTTGTTCCTCTTGCTAACATCCTTTCCCCCTGAATATAATAAAAATATTCCAGACTTTCAGATGAATGTGAAAAGTATTATTGCATAAATACTAAATCATGAAAATAGACATAACTTCTTGGATGAAAGAAACTGATACATTTGAGATTGGGCAAGGTGATGCGTGAGCTGAAACAATGCCAACTATTGTAGTAGGATAAGGATCAAAAGAGTCCAATAACAAGGTGGTGTGAGAGGGTAATACTTTTCATATTCATCTGCAAGATTACTATCTAGATATGGAATAGTCAAAACATTGCCAACATAGTAAGTTGCTAAACAATAGCCATTACAACAGAGGAAAATATTATTTCAAGAAAAATCAAATATTTTGGCTTTATAACAATCTATATCAGCTTCTACAGTTATCCATAACAATTCAAATTCAGTTGAAGCCTCCCATGGTCCCATTTGAAGATGGTGACATAATCCAAACCATGATTTGGCAGTGCATATATTGGATCCAGTCAGAGATTTCACAAGAATTCTTATTTTTATTTAAATTTTCATCTGTGTAACAAGTATAGCAAGAAACTAGCTGACACATGGAATATAATGATGATATTTATGCTACATGTTTGTGGAATGATGAAAGGTCAAAGAAAAATCATGATGGATGCTTTCACAATATTTCTTTTCAGACATCCATCAATATTCATCGATATCAGTAAAGAAAGCAAATCAAAGCAAAAGGTAGAGTATGCTGTCCTCAGTGAGCAATATATATCTAATTTCTATTCAAAAGGGCACATCCTTTTCTTTGCCAACTCTCTTGGAAAATGACAAACCACATGGTAGCTTCATGAAAGCTTTTTTTTTTTTGTTACAAACGGGCGATCATACTTGTCTAGTGCGAATCAGCCCAGAAACATCTGACAATAAAATCTGCTGCAGCAAGCTAGGACAATAGGAATCAGGACTCCAGACCCAGGGTCCAGAGTACTGAGCAACAAAGGAAGCCGTCCAATCCGTCGCCGAATTGGCTTCACGAAAGATATGGCGGATTTGGACAGAGGCGACCTCCCGAAGCATGGACCAAATCTCTCTGAGTACCGGGTTAGCAGTGGCTTCATGAAAGCTTTAACTGAGTATGATTTACGACATGGTCTCCGTTTCTTTGTTTCTGCTGCCTTAAAGCATATAAGAAAGAGACCAGCATTTTGAGATTAGTATTTCTGACATAAACTACAAGAGAAATCAAAGACATACAGAAATTTTGTTATCTTGTCAGCCTTCAAATGGTTAAGAAAGATGAGGAAAAGTTGAGGTAAAGAAATCAACTGAGACTGGTAAGAAAACCCATTGTATGTACAACCTCTGGCTGCGAGGAATGCTTATCCATGCACTAAAGGAAGCTTCTGGTTATGATAGAAAGGTACCTACAGGATTTAGCTTATGAAAAATATGATATGGCACAGAGAAGAAATCCTAAGATGCTTATATTGATGACAAGGATGAACCCCAAGTAGAACCAACAAAATGTGAAGACTTCTTGATTAAGAAATTAAGCACGGAGTCTTGAAGAAATCAGGTGAAAGTACAAGCACTTCATCCTCGTGTGAGTGTAACTCAATAACTGATTATTAAGGCTCTGTTCGTCATTTGACTAATTTGAAACCTAAAACTTAAGGACAATGTTTTAGACCTCTTTAATGATAGTTATAATGAAGAAAATGTCTGCTGTTTCATCATCCCTCTCATCTTATTCCCAAAATCAAAGATCATGCTTGGTAAAAACATCTTATACATGAATCTTTAGTAGCAAGAAATGTTCTCTGATCATAGCTTGTAATTAGGCTTGTTAATTATGCTATTGTGTTTTTGGTTTCAATTCATGACTTTGGATGTTCCAGAGCATAAGAAGTGATGCATAAATTTAATTTTTGATGCATGGAATAAACACAAAGAATTCACCATCATTAATAACAAAAAAACATAGACATCATGACCGGGATTCTATGAACAACAGTAATGACTATAGTCAGCGTGGTGTCTGCAAATACTACGCTTATGGTCTTTTGAAACTAGCGTTCGGCTTTTTAACAGTGCATCTTCCAAACAGAACAATCGTCGCCACCTTATGCTCTAATTCGATCCATCCTCAACAACCGCATAACATGGCTATTAGAATAATTTGATTGTAATGAAAAGATAATGTAGGTGGCTGATAATTATTACATGTAATAGTATAGAACAGAGGTCCTTACCTAATGAATCCAGCCCCTGTTCTTTCCCTTGAACAGTTTCTAGCTGACATTTGCGAAGGGCCTCTTGCACCCTTAATCAAATCAAGCCTTGGGAAATCAGGGAATGTGGCCTTCTTCTTCAACAAGAAATCAAGAGATTGGAATTTCAAAACTCCTTGTAATTTATTATAGACAATTAAATCCTATGAGCAGTTATGACAAGCTCATACCTTGGACCCAAACCCAGCCCAATGATAGACTAGCCCCCTCAAGACCCAACAACCTGGGCCTTAAACCTGTGGAGCCTATAAACCTTCACCCTAAGATCCGAGCTTTGAAGAACCACACCAGGCTCTACAATCTCCACCTTGGTGCTTCAAAGCTGCTGAAAAATCTGCACATTCCCTCAGACCCATCAGTGTCACACATGAGAGAAAACTATCCCGTGGAAGAGTCTTCGTAAGTGCATCTGCCTGGTTCTTCTTTGTATAAACTTTTACCATCTCCACTTCACCTTCTTTCATCAATTCTCTGATCCTATGATACCTCACATTTATATGCTTTGTGCGTGCATGATAGATTGGGTTCTGAGCCAACTACAAGGCACTCTGAATATCACTGTGTAGCAATATTGTACCCTGCTTCACCCCCATTTCCATGATGAGTCTCTTTAACCAAAGAGCCTTCTTGATAGCCTCTATAATCCCTATATACTCAGCTTCTGTTGTAAACAAAGTTGTAATAGGTTGAAGGGTTGATCTTCAAGAAATTAATCCATCATACATGCTGAACACATACCTTGTGGTAAACCTTCTTGTATCCAGATCACCTACAAAATTTGCATCCACAAACCCTTCCAATGGACCTAATGACTTACTTGGGATATTAGATTTCTCCTTAGGTCCTTCTTGCTGCCCAAAAAATAGACCAAGTCTATGAGTTTCCTGAAGGTACCTCAAATCCACTTGAGTGCCTTCCAGTGCTCCTTCCCTGGGTTCGCCATGAATATTGCTCACCTGCCTCACTGCATGTGCTATGTCAGGCCTGCAACATACCATAGCATACATAATGCTGCCCACTATACTGGCATATGGAACTCTCCCCATGTACTCTTTCTCCTCATCTATCTGGGGGTTCTATAACTTAGAAAGAGACATGTAACTAGCCAAAGGTGTTCCAACTGATTTAGCCTTATCCATTCCAAACCTCTCCAACACCTTCTAAATATATCCACCCAATGGCAAGTGTAGAATTCCCTTGGTTCTATTTCTGTAAATTTTCATCCCAAGTATCTTCTAGCTGACCCCAAATCCTTTATCTCAAATTCTGTTGATAATGCAGATTTCGGTCCATTCACTGCTTCAACACTCCTGCTGGCAATCAGCATATCATCCACATACAGAAGGAGATACAGTGCATCATCCTCATCCACATTTTTCATATAGACACAAGTATCATGTTCACATCTAGAAAATCCAAGGCCCAAAATAAAAGTGTCAAACCTTTTGTACCACTGACGGGGTGACTGCTTCAAACCATAGAGCGATTTCTTTAGTAGACACACTTTTTCTTCCAATCTAGATTCCTTGAAACCCTCTAGTTGCTTCATGTATATCCTCTCCTCTAGACTCCCATGTAAGAAAGCCGTCTTCACGTCCATCTGCTGCAACTCCATACTATGTTGTGCTACAAGAGATAATACACGAATTGAAGCATGATGTACCACTGGAGAGAATACCTCTGTGTAGTCCACTCCCTCTTTCTGTGAGAATCCCTTATCAACAAGCCTTGCTTTGTATCTGACTCCACCTTGCTCTGAAGGTGCCTCCTTCTTTGTGAATACCCATTTTGAACCAATGGCCCGAGCATCTCTAGGTAGATCCACTAGCTGCCATGTCTTGTTCTTTTCCAGGAACTCTATCTCCTCCATCATGGCCTGCATCCATGACTCTCTTTCTGAACTTTCCATGGCTTCTTGGAAGGTCTCTGGATCTTCATTTGTAGTGATGAGAGCATGTTTGAAGATGGTACGCTTTGCCTTATGCAGTGCCACACCCCTTTGATCATCTCTCAAAGCTGAAGTGCATGACTCCATCTGCACCTTCTTTTGGATTGATGGCTCTCCTGGCTGATCCTTTACATGTATTGGAACATTCATACCAAACCGCACCTCAAAAGAGGTACATTTTGAAGTAGAAGTAGAAGATACATCACCTATCAGCCAATGCTGTCCACTGCTATCCTGTCCAGCATTTTCAGTCCATCTGCAATCTTTGACCTCTTCAAGATGCTCTTATCATAAAAAATGACGTCTCCACTGATGATACACTTCTGTGAATATGAGCTCCATAGCAAATAGCCTTTAACTCCTTGTGAATACCTAATGAAGATTAGCCTCTGTGATTTTGAGTCCAGCTTGCTCCTTTCAGTTGCCTCCACATATGCATAGGCTGGGCAACCAAAAATTCTCAGGTGTCCAAGCTCCACCTTCTTCCCACTCCAAATCTCCTCTGGAATGCATCCATCAAGTTTTCTATTAGGGGACCTGTTAACAAGAAAACGAGAGAACATAATTGCATCACCCCAAAAGACCTTGGGCAGTGATGCCTATAGCCTCAAACTTCTAGCCTTCTCTGTCAATGTATGGTTCATCCTCTCTGCCACACCATTCTGCTGGAGAGTCATCCTTAATGTGTAATGGCGTTTGATACCATTTTCCTCATAATAGTTTCTGAATTCATTGCTAGTGTACTCTCCTCCATTGTCATATCTTAAGCATTTCACTGGCTTTTCTGTCTCCTTTTCAACATCAACTCTCCAAGCTTTAAACCGGGCAAATACCTTTAATTTTTTCCTTATCAGATATACCCATACCTTCCTGGAGTAGTCATCAATGAAGATCAAAAAAATACTTAGCCCCACCTTTGGCTGACACAGGGGCCGATCCCCATACATCTAAGTAAACTAGTTACAGAATACCTTCACTCTGCTTGGAACTGCTGGCAAACCTCATCCTATGTTGTTTGCCATAAATACAGGGCTCATATGTCATTGTCCTTCTTCTTGAGTGCTGAAATCAGACCTCTTCTGCTGAGTTCTATAAGCCCTTTATCACTCATGTGTCTTATTCGATAGTGCCATAGTTTATAGACCAACTATTCCTCCTGTGCCGCTGTTAGCACCTCTGCACCATCTATGACCACTGAGCCTTCCATCTAATAGAGATTATTTTTTAACCTTCTCCCTTTCATCACCACTAATGCACCCTTGGTTATCCTCAAACAACCACTTTTCGGCTGGCTTCCAAAAGCAAATCCCTGCTTCTCCAGGTAGCCCAAAGAAATCAGATTTTTCTTCAACTCCGGGACATGTTTGATATTGGTCAAAGTCCTTATAACCCCATCATGCATCCTCACCCTTATGTTTCCAACTCCAGCAACCTTACAAGGATGATTATCACCAAGGCATACACTCCCTCCATTATATTCTTCATAAGTTGCAAACCACTCCCTATGCGAAGTATAATGGTAAGAACAGGCTGAGTCAAGTATCCAACAACTATCACACTTCTTGATCCCATCTGAAACTATTCAGATGGATTTGCACCACCATTGCTGGCTGAACCTCCCTTAATGCCCTTCCCCTTCTCATTCTTCAGAAGTGGGCAATTTCTCTTCAGGTGACCAATATGATGATACTTGTAATACTTCCATGCTTTCTGCTTGCCCCGAGACTTAGATCTGCCTTTAGACTTGCCACTAACCTTTTTCCAGGGTCTTCCTTGCCTTTCATTCATAGCAAGTACCTCTATGTTAGAGTTTTTCATGCGGATCTTTTCTCTTTGCTGATTTGATCTCAGCACCCCCACAACTCTTCATAATTCAGGGTCTCCTTCCCATACACCAAGGTTGTAATCAGATCATCATAGAAACTGGGTAGCGAACATAACAAGATGAGGGTCTTGTCTTCTTCATCAATCTTCACATCAAGGCTCATCACCTCTGAGCACACTTGATTAAATTTCTGAATATGGGCCACAAGATCACCTTCCTCAGGCATTCTCAAGCTGTATAATTATTTCTTCAACCACAACTTGTTTGTCATGCTCTTTCCCATGTAAGTATTCTCTAAAGTTTTTTAGAGCCCCTTGTCGTGGTCTGCATGCAAATCTTCGGTAAGACTTGATCAGCCAAGCACATCCTGATTGTGCTAAATGCAATCTCCTCTAACTCCTTTCAATCCTCATAACTTACATTCTCCGGTCTTTGTTTCACCAAGACCTTATAAATCCTTTGCTGTACCAATAAATCCTTCATCCTTTGCTGCCATAGGGTTGGGAGAGTGTAAGTTATCAAGATTGAGAGGAGTTAAAGGAGATTGCATTTAGCACAATCAGGATGTGCTTGGCTGATCAAGTCTTGCCGGAGATTTACACACAGACCACAATAAGGGGCTCTAAAAAACTTTAGAGAACACTTACATGGGAAAGAGCATGACGAACAAGTTGTGGTTGAAGAAATAGTTGTATAGCTTGAGAATGCATGAGGGAGGTGATCTTGTGGCCTATATTCAGAAATTTAATCAAGTATGCTCAGAGGTGATGAGCCTTGATGTGAAGATTAATGAAGAAGACAAGACCCTCATCTTGTTGTGTTCGCTACCCAGTTCCTATGATGGTCTTATTACAACCTTGATGTATGGAAAGGAGACCCTGAATTATGAAAAGGTTGTGGGGGTGTTGTGATCAAATCAGCAAAGAGAAAAGATCCGCATGAAAAATTCTAACACAGAGGTACTTGCTGTGAATGAGAAGCAAGAAAGACCCTGGAAAAAGGTTAGAAGCAAGTCCAAAGGCAGATCTAAGTCTCGGGGCAGCGGAAAGCATGGAAGTGTTACAAGTATCATTAGATTGGTCACCTGAAGAGAAATTGCCCACTTCTAAAGAATGAGAATGGGAAGGACATTTCCAAGGGAGGTTCATCCAGCAATGGTGGTACAAATTCATCTGAAGATAGTGAAGATGATGTACTGGTAGTTTCAGATGGGACCAAGAAGTGTGATAGTTGTTGGACACTTGACTCAGCCTGTTCTTACCATTATATTTCGTATAGGGAGTGGTTTGCAACTTATGAAGAATTTGATGGAGGGAGTGTATGCCTTGGTGATAATCATCCTTGTAAGGTTGCTGGAGTTGGAAACATAAGGATGAGGATGCATGATGGGGTTATAAGGACTTTGACCAATATCAAACATGTCCCGGAGTTGAAGAAAAATCTGATTTCTTTGGGCTACCTGGAGAAGTAGGGATTTGCTTTTGGAAGCCAGCCGAAAAGTTGTTATTTGAGGATAACCAAGGGTGCATTAGTGGTGATAAAGGAAGAAGGTTGGAAAATAATCTCTATCAGATGGAAGGCTCAGTGGTCATAGATGGTGCAGAGGGGCTAGCAGCAGCATATGAGGAATAGTTGGTCTATAAACTTTGGCACTATCGAATGGGACACATGAGTGATAAAGGGCTTATAGAACTCAGTAAAAGAGGTCTGATTCCAGCACTCAAGAAGGAGGACAATGACATCTGTGAGCCCTGTATTTATGGCAAACAACATAGGATGAGATTTGCCAGCAGAGTAAAGGTATTCTGGAACTAGTTTACTTAGATGTATGGGGACCGGCCCCTGTGTCAGCCAGAGGTGGGGCTAAGTATTTTTTGATCTTCATTGATGACTACTCCAGGAAGGTATGGGTATATCTGATAAGGAAAAAATCAAAGGTATTTACCCGGTTTAAAGCTTGGAGAGTTGGTGTTGAAAAGGAGACAGAAAAAGCCAGTGAAATGCTTAAGATATGACAATGAAGGAGAGTACACTAGCAATGAATTCAGAAACTACTATGAGGAAAATGGTATCAAATGCCATTACACAGTGAGGATGACTCTCCAGCAGAATGGTGTGGTAGAGAGGATGAACCATACATTGACAGAAAAGGCTAGAAGTTTGAGGCTGTAGGCATCACTGTCCAAGGTCTTTTGGGGTGATGCAATTATATTCTCTGGTTTTCTTGTTAACAGGTCCCCTAATAGAAAACTTGATGGATGCATTCCAGAGAAGATTTGGAGTGAGAAGAAGGTGGAGCTTGGACACCTGAGGATTTTTGGATGCCCAGCCTATGCATATGTGGAGGCAACTGAAAGGAGCAAGCTGGATTCAAAATCACAGAGGCTAATCTTCATTGGGTATCCACAAGGAGTTAAAGGCTATTTGCTATGGAGTTCAGATTCACATAAGTGTATCATCAGTGGAGATATCATTTTTGATGATAAGAGCATCTTGAAGAGGTCAAAGATTGCAGATAGAGCTGAAAAGGCTGGACAGGACAGCAGTGGAAAACATTGGCTGACAGGTGATGTATCTTCTACTTCTACTTCAAAACGTACCTCTTTTGAGGTGCGGTTTGGTATGAATGTTTCAATACATGTAAAGGATCAGTCAGGAGAGCCATCAATCCAGAAGAAGGTGCAGATGGAGTCATGCACTTCAGCTTTGAGAGATGATCAAAGGGGTGTAGCACTGCACAAGGCAAAGCGTACCATCTTCAAACCTGCTCGGTATCGCATTGATAAGATGATTTCCTATGCTCTCATCACTACAAATGAAGATCCAGAGACCTTCCAAGAAGCCATGGAAAGTTCATAAAGAGAGTCATGGATGCAGGCCATGATGGAGGAGATAGAGTTCCTGGAAAAGAACAAGACATGGCAGCTAGTGGATCTACCTAAAGATGCTCGGGCCATTGGTTCAAAATGGGTATTCACAAAGAAGGAGGCACCTTCAGAGCAAGGTGGAGTCAGATACAAAGCAATGCTTGTTTCTAAGGGGTTCTCACAAAAAGAGGGAGTGGACTACACAGAGGTATTCTCTCCAGTGGTACATCATGCTTCAATTCATGTATTGTTATCTCTTGTAGCACAACATGGTATGGAATTGCAGCAGATGGACGTGAAGACGGCTTTTTTACATGGGAGTCTAGAGGAGAGGATATACATGAAGCAACTAGAGGGTTTCAAGGAATCTATATTGGAAGAAAAGTGTCTAATAAAGAAATCGCTCTATGGTTGAAGCAGTCATCCCGTCAGTGGTACAAAAGGTTTGACACTTTTATTTTGGGCCTTGGATTTTCTAGATGTGAATATGATACTTGTGTCTATGTGAAAAATGTGGATGAGGATGATGCACTGTATCTCCTTCTGTATGTGGATGATATGCTCATTGCCAGCAGAAGTGTTGAAGCAATGAATGGACTAAAATCTGCATTATCAACAAAATTTGAGATGAAGGATTGAGGTCAGCTAGGAAGATACTTGGGATGAAATTTACAGAGATAGGACCAAAGGAATTCTATACTTATCATTGTGGATATATTTAGAAGGTATTGGAGAGGTTTGGGATGGATAACACCAAACCAGTTGGAACACCTTTGGCTAGTCGCATGTCTCTTTCTAAGTTACAGAACCCACAAATAGATGAGGAGAAAGTGTACCTAAAGAGAGTTTCATATGCTAGTGTAGTGGGCAGCATTGTATGCTATGGTATGTTGCAGGCCTGACATAGCACATGCAGTGAGCCAGGCGAGCAGATTCATGACAAACCCAGGGAAGGAGCACTGGAAGGCACTCAAGTGGATTTTGAGATACCTTTAGGGAACTCGTGGATTTGGTCTATTTTTTGGGCAGCAAGAAGGACCTAAGGAGAAATCTAATATCCCAAGTAAGTCATTAGGTCCATTGGAAGGGTTTGTGGATGCAAATTTTGCAAGTGATTTAGATACAAGAAGGTCTACCACAGGGTATGTGTTCAGCATGTATGGTGGATTAATTTATTGGAGATCAACCCTTCAACCTATTACAACTTTGTCTACAACAGAAGCTGAGTATATAGGGATTACAAAGGCTGCCAAGGAGGCTCTTTGGTTGATGAGAC
>UESW01004021.1:0-41969 GCA_900491605.1 Calamus simplicifolius
AGCATGCTCAAGGCTCAAAAAAATAAAGTATCCTATATGCTGAAGCCTACTCTGATGGGATTTTTCAAAAAAAAAAATTTAGATTTTTGTCTTCCAAATGTGTCATCAAAAAAAGGCGATGAACTGATTGTAAGCTCGCCTCCATAAGGATGGGATGAATTTATTTCTTGCATAATTTGAAGAATTAGTTTTAAAGATTATTTAGCCATATCATGTATCAAGCTTGGATGGTGTTTGGAACCGTTGTATCAAACTTGGATGATGCTCTGGACCGCTTACAAATAAAAGAGAGTTTTTGTGCACTGAATGTGGTGCAGATCGCGTGCATCGCATGCAATGTTGACTGCATGCATATGCGATCGTGCATGCTAAGGACAATTTTGTTCTTTCGCGCATCTCACATGCAGTCCATATATACATGGAATCAATCGCATGCAGTGCATAAAGACTTTTTTTTCAAATAAAATAGGAATAAAAGGGTAGAGAGTGGGCCTCAGAACCCCCAATAACCCAGTCGGGACTCCTTTCCAAAGCAAACAAAACAACTCCAATACCTCCCTAATTACATATGCAACGAGTTCTCTGAAGCAACAACTTCCACCATTGTGTATTACTTCAGCCTAACAAGGGAGAAACCTAAGGCAAGACCAACGTTAATCGTTCGATTGTTTGAAAAATGTCGATACCTTCAAAATGCACCTCTGTAAAAGAAAGAAAGAAAGAAAGAAATATGGGGGGAGGGATGGGAGGTGAACAAACATAACAGTAAATCCAAGTGTTGATGCCAAGTCACCTTCCTTCAACGCCGGAAGATGGAGGACCTTCTCTCTGAAGAGCTCCTGCAAGAAAGTTTTCGGAGACCGGATGCTCCGGTAGGGACCCTCCGACGCTCAAGTAAGTCACTTGGGAATAGACAGAAAAACTAGCAGAAGGATAGCTAGATAACTTGAGTTCAGGATCCCTTCCTCATTGTGAGTGTGGGCATTTTATACCTGTGTGAGGGTTCCTTTTCCCACTTTCAGAATATTGATGATTTCGAGGTGTCATTGTCCGGTAGTGGACAGGTGGCTAGGCTGAGTGATAGGTCGCAACCGACACTGAGTATATCAAAGGTGTCTTGCCCCGCCAGCCATCTGCCAGGCGCGGTGCTATAGATGGCAGGTGGGCCTGGTCATGTCAGGCGTGCGCCGCTACGGGGCATGGCCACGCACTGTTGCAGAGAGTAGTGGGCCACGTGGCTACCACAGACAGTTGGTGGGCCACATGGGTGTGTCAGGGGGCTCGAGATAACGGGACATGAGGTCCGAGGCCGAGGAAACACTGGGTCCGAGACCGAGGCCAAGGGGATGTCGGGTCCGAGGCCGAGGCCGAGGGGTCGCCGGGTTCGGGGCCGAGGCCGAGGCCGAGGTGACGCCGAGTCCGGGGCTGAGGCCGAGGGGATGCCGGGCAAGGTTGAGAGGACCTCAGAGGCCGAAGGGGCCTCGGAGGCCGAATCCGGGGCTCCGTCAGTTACCTTCACTGTTAACTCTAACGATGTTGGATCAGCCACATCAGATGTCCCCTCACCCTTGAGACAAAGCGGGCCCACCTCTGCAAGGCGAAAGGGGTATCACTTTTTGAGTGGCTAATCCCCACCTGCCGCCAACTGCTGATGGGCACGTGTCTATGGGCACTGCGATAACTTAGCATGGGCGACTTGGGGGGTGCAACAGTACAACCTCTATCATCCGTCCGATCTGCAGAGATCGGCCTCGAAGTGGGGGTGTCCTCTCGGAACCCACAAAAGCCACCTTCATCATTGCCATCATTGTGCTGACATCAGCATTGCCTCACGATTGGCCGAAGGCAAAGCGTCTCACGTGCTGGGCGCCTGCCGAGGCGACTCTACCTATAGGGGGAGTCCACGTGGCCGGGTAGGTGAGGCATGACGATTTGAAAGCGATAAGTCGGGCGAAATGTTGGGTTTCGTCACTTGCCTGAGATTATCTTCTTCCTCCAGCTCCCAACCTCGTCTTCCTCCTGCGACCCTGCACCCCCTGCATCCCATTCCAAGTTAGCTTCCTGACCTTCCCAGACCTCCTAGCTTCTTCCAATGTCTTCTTCTTCTCCGTCCTGGCCTTCGTTTGAGTCCCCTGCGGACCATATTTTGTCCTCGAGGCTTCGTGCCTCTCCATCTCCCGCTCCCTCGTGGTCCTCCTTTGATCCGGAGGACCACATTCCTATCATCCGGCGACGGGCCGCCGGCAGGGCTTCGGTGAGGAGTTGCCCAGCGGCCGCCGCCACCTCATCGAGGTGGGGGTGGAATCCCCGACGGGGACCGCCTCCACAGTAATGGGCCAAGAATTGGCTAACATCAGAGCCCGTTACCAAATCCCTAGGAAAGTTGAGCTCTTCCTACCAACTCCCGACGACAGGGTCTCCACTTAGGCAGACCTTAGACCAAACACAAACTCATCCGTACTCCCGGGGATAGGGAAGCGTTGGGGCAGCTTTTGACGATCGACATCCCCAAGTGCAACCAACTCCTGTCGAAAGACAATCTCCGACTTGCGGGGGTCTCCAACTTAGCCAATTTTCCCTTCGTTCTCTTTTTTCCTTTTTTTTAACTAACCCTGACTGATGGTGTGCAGTGATGAAGCTCCTGACCATCAAGCTCAAGAGGGCCGCCGCCAAGAGGAAGAGGGCCCTGGAAGGGCCAAGCGAGGGGCAGCAGGCTCCAACCCCCAAGCATCTCGCTGCATGAGATTCCCCGCCGAGCGCCAAGAACCCATGGTCGCACCGGAGGTGGATCTGACAGCAGACACCCCTTCGGAAGGGGTGAGGGTTGAAGAGGCGATAGCGGCGGAGCTCCAGGTCCCAACCGAACCAACCCCGGTGGAGGCGGAGCAAAGCTGGGGTGAGGGGCAATCGGTAGCTACGAGTCCACCCTCGAAGGAGGTACCGGCGGGCAGCCCCGTGCCCCCCATGCCCGAGCCTGCTAGGACCGTTGAGGGAAGCAGGGCCAGGCTGATGCCCCACAGGTTCTCCCTCATGGACAATGGGCACGGAGCGAAGTGGCTCATCTCCCAGGTAATCATGCCTGAGTTCCAGGAGGAGCTAAGGTACCTGAGGGCGTCAACGTTCTTCCGAGAGGCCTTCGTGGCTCTCATCCGGGTAAGTAGTCCTGTGACCCTTGGCTTTAAATACTTGACCATTTTTTGGCACTGATAGATGTGTTCTGAATGCAGTCGGCGAACTTTCTGGTGGCCACAAGGAAGGTCATTGACGATGGTGAGGTCATCATTCGCCAGGCCCGACGGGATGCCGAGGAGGCCCAGGCCCAAGCCGAGGTGGCTGGAAGGGCCTTGGAGGCGGCGAGGACTGACCGAGCCACCAAGATAGCGGAGGCCACCAGGCGGGCGGAGATTGAAGCCAACCGAGCTCGGGTGGTGTTGAACCAGCTCGGGGAGGCTGAGGGTGCCATCTCCGCTAGGGATCGGCACATCGACAAGCTAGACTCTGCCATCCAGGCGGCCGAGGCTAGGGCGGAGCGCACCGAGGAGAGGGCGGAGCGCGCTGAAGAGGTAGAGAGGAGGGCCGCCTCCCTGGCCGAGGAGAAGGAAGCTTAGGCCCGAGAGGTAGAGGCTACCACCAAGGCTAGGGCCCGTGAGGCAGAGGCTGCGGCTGAGGCTAGAGTCACAGTGGCCATGGAGGAGTTCAGGGCATCAGAACACTTTGCGGATGAGCTAGCTGAAACCTCTATGGACGCTTATCTTCAAGGGTTCCAGTATGGCAAGGAGAAAGTGGCCCAGGATCTGAACTTCCCTTGGGCCTTGGAGGCCGATCCCTAGACTTTTGTACTTTTTTCCTTCTTTTTGTACTAACGCCCAACCCAGTCGGCATTTTGTAAATACCTTTTTGGTAATGAAAATATTTTGGTTCCTTATGTTTTGAACTTTTAATCCTCCTCAGCATGCCGATGTAGGACCCCTAGGGGCTGCATCGGCCTCGAGGAGAAGCGTCCGCCCGCTCGTCATGAGCGAGTCCACGACTTAGCTACTATGCGGGCCAGATTTGAGAGAGCGCCGAGGTTGGACTCGGGGTTGGGTCTGCCTCGAGCCGCTGAGTACCGATGGAACATCGGCTTTGGAACGCCAAGGTGGACTCGAGCTTCTGAGTACCGATGGAATATCGGCCTAGGAACGCCGAGGTGGACTCGGGCTTGAGTATCGATGGAACATCGGCCTTGGAACGCCGAGGTGGACTCGGGCTTCTGAGTATCGATGGAACATTGGCCTTGGAATGCCGAGGTGGACTCGGGCTTGAGTACCGATGGAACATCGGCCTTGGAACGCCGAGGTGGACTCGGGCTTCTGAGTACTGATGGAACATCGGCCTTAAAACACCAAGGTGGACTCGAGCTTTTTGGTACCGGTGGTACACCGGTCTTCGGTGTTGATGGTACATTGGTCTTGAAGTACCGAGCTAGCCTCGGGCTTTTTGGTGCCGGTGGTACACCGATCTTCGGTGCCGATGGTACATCGGTCTTGAAATGTCGAGGTGGATTCGGACTTTTTGGTGCCGGTGGTACACCGGACTTCGGTGCCAATGGTACATCGGTCTTGAAGTGCCAAGCTAGACTCAGGCTTTTGGTGCCAGTGGTGCATCAGTCTTCGGTGCCGATGGTACATCGATCTTGAAGTGCCGAACTGGCCTTGAGCTTTTTGGTGCTGGTGGTACACCGGTCTTCGGTGCTGATAGTACATCAGTCTTGAAGTGACGAGCTGGCCTCGAGCTTTTTGGTACCGATAATACACCGATCTTCGGTGCCGATGGTACATCGATCTTGAAGTACTGAGCTGGCCTCGGGCTTTTTGGTGCCGGTGGTACGCCAGTCTTCGGTGTCGATGGTACATCGGTCTTGAAGTGTCGAGCTGACCTTGAGCTTTTTGGTGCTGGTGGTACACCAGTCTTCGGTGCCGATGGTACATCGGTCTTGAAGTGTGAGATGGCCTTGGGCTTTTTGGTGCCGATGGTACACCGATCTTCGGTGCTGATGGTACATCGGTCTTGAAGTGCCGAGCTAGCATCGAGCTTTTTGGTGCCGGTGGTACACCGGTCTTTGGTGTTGATGGTACATCGGTCTTGAAGTGTCAAGCTGGCCTTGGGCTTTTTGGTGCCGGTGGAACACCAGTCTTCGGTGTCGATGGTACATCGGTCTTGAAGTGCCGAGCTGGACTCAGGCTTTACTGAAAAGATGGGTTACTCGAACACACTTTTATTAATATAGAATACGGGACTGGTGCCCGAAAGAATGTAGACACACAACTCAATGTAGAGAAGGGGTACATTATTGATAATACCGACGGAGATTATCGACGTTCCATGTTCGTGGGAGCGGCTTCCCATCCGGTCCTTCGATTCTATACGCTCCATGATGGAGGACTTCGGTGACTCGATAGGGTCCCTTCCAATTTGGTGACAACTTGCCTCCTTCCGTCGGCTTAGAAACTTCAGCCTGCCTGAGGATCAGGTCCCCTAGCAGGAAGGTCCTGGGGTGGACGCGTGCGTTGTAGTATCTGGCCGTTCGCTGCCGATAGGCGGCCATCTAGAGTCGCGCTTGGTCTTGCATCTTCTCACAAGGTCGAGGATGGCCCGCAGCTGGGTTGAGTTGTCCTCCTCACTGTATGACTTCGTACGGGGTCTTGGGGCACCTATCTCCACTAGGATGACAGCCTCGGACCTGAAGACGAGGCTGAAGGGCGTCTTTTCGATGGGAGCCTGGCATTGTGTGGTAGGCCCATAGCACACTGGGAGCTCCTCCCCCACCTTCCTTTGAAGTTGTCCAGCTGTGCTCTAAGTCCTTGGAGGATAACGCGGTTGGCCACCTCGGCTGCACGTTGGTCTGAGGGTGCCCGACTGAGGTGAACCGCTGGTGAATGCCCAGCTCGGTGCAGAATCCTTTGAAGGCCGCGTTGTCGAACTGCCGGCCATTGTCGGTGATGAGAGTATGTGGCAGCTCGAACCGGCAGATTACAAACTTTCAGAAGAAGGATCTCACCTTGCCTTCGGTGATCTTGGCCAGTGCCTCAGCCTCGATCCACTTGGTGAAGTGGTCGACGGCTACCAACAGGAATTTGCGCTGACCGGTGCCGAAGGGAACAGTCCCAGGATGTCCATCCCCTACTGAGCGAAGGGCCAGGGGGCCACCAAGGAGCTTAGCTAGGAAGTCAGCTGCCGCTGGATGCTAGCATGGCGTTGGCAACTATCACACCTCCGAACGAGCTCGGCGGCGTCCTCCCTTATCGTCAGACAAAAGTAGCCCTACCGCAGGGCTTTGTGCACTAGAGCTCTGCCCTCTAGATGACTCCGCAGATGCCTTCATGGATCTCCCGTAGGATGTAATCAGCTTCCGAGGGGCCGACGCACTTGAGGACCCGGTATGAAATGACCTTCGGTACAGCCACCCGTCCATCACTAAGAACTTCGGGGCCCGTCACTTGAGTAGCCTGGCCTTAGCTACATCTTCAGGGAGGGCACCATCGGTAAGATACCGGATGTAAGCGTCCATCCAAGAGGATTCCTGCTCGACCGATAGGCTTTTTCTGTGGCTTCAATGCTTGGGACCTGTAGGTACTCCACGTACATCCTTCCCAAGGTCCCATCGGCCGAGGTGGCCAAGTGGGACAGTGCATCAGCCCTGGCATTCTCCCTCTAGGGAATGTAGCTAACGCGAAAGTAAGCAAACTGGGAGGCCTGGGACTGCACCTTTCTTAGGTAATGGGACATGACCAATCTCTGGCTTCATACTCCCTAGCGACTTGCCCAGAGACAAGCTGAGTGTCTGTGAAGGCCCTCAAATGCCTCGCCCGAGCTCCTCAGCCAGCCTCATCCCTGCTAGCAGGGCTTCATACTTCGCCTGGTTATTGGTGGCTGAAAAAAGGAATCGAAGAGCATACTCAACCACTCTCCCTCGGGGCTCGCCAGAATGAGACTAGCTCCACTCCTCTGAGAGTTCGATGCACCGTCAACATGAAGGATCCAGTCCTTCTCTCCTGCTTCCTTGGCCATGGGGGACTCCATGTGTGGTTCTTCCGAACGCTCCTCGGCCCAGGTGCACTCGGCCAGGAAATTAACTAACACTTGGGACTTCATTGCAGATCTCGGCCGAATGGACAAGTCGAACTCTCCCAGCTTGATGGCCCACTTCACAAGCCGATAGAAGGTGTCAGAACAGGATAAGATATCCAGAGAGGCTGGTCCGTGAGCACCACTATTGGATGAGCTTGGAAGTAAGGTCGGAAGCATTGAGCGGAGACGATCAGGGCAAAGGTGATCTTCTCGGTCTTGGAGTATCTGGTCTCAGCATTGTGAAGTACCTTGCTGGTGTAATAGACAGGCTTTTGCATCCCATCGACATCCATGGGAATAAGCACGGAGCTGACGGCCTCGGGGGAGGCCGTAAGATACAGATAGAGCTCCTTCCCGCCCATCGGCTTGGACAGCAATGGTGGAGTAGATAAAAACTTCTTTAACTCCTCGAAGGCTTCCTGGCACTCCTTCATCCACTCGAAACCATTGACCTTGTGCAACGCCTTGAAGAAAGGTAGACACCTTTCTACTGACTTGGACAAGAAGCGACTCAAGGCTGCCACCCTTCCGGTCAGGCTTGTACCTCCTTCTTGTTAGTAGGGGGCCTCATGTCCAGGATAGCATGGATCTTATCGGAGTTTGCCTCGATCCCCCTATGCATTACCATGAAGCCCAGAAACTTCTCTGCTGAACCCCAAAGGCACACTTGCAGGGGTTCAGCCTCATCTGATACCGGTGGAGATTGCTGAAAGTCTTCGCGAGGTCGGCGACGTGGTCGGTTGCATGGATACTCTTGGTCAGCATATCATCCACGTACACCTTTATGTTATGCCCGATTTGGTCCCCAAAGACCTTATTCATTAGCCTCTGATAGGTGGCCCCCGTATTCTTCAACCCAAACGGCATCACCTTGTAACAATATATCCCCTTCTCAGTTACAAATGAGGTTGCCTCTTCATTAGCCGGGTCCATCTTAATTTGATTGTACCCCAAGAAGGCATCTATGAAGCTGAGGGTCTCATGGGACGTGGCATCCACCAACTGATCAATCCGAGGCAGTGGGAAGCTGTTCTTGGGGCACGCCTTGTTGAGGTCGGTGAAGTCCACGCACATCCTCCAGCTTCCACTGGCCTTGTGAACCATCACGACGTTGGCTAGCTAGTCGGGATAGTAAACCTCCCGAATGTGCCTAGCAGCCACCAGCTTGCGCACCTCCTCATCAATGGCCTTTTGCCGATCGGAGACGAAGCTCCTCTTCATCTGCCGGATAGGCCGCACTCTAACTTGATATTGAGCTGGTGGGTGATTACCTCCTCAGGGATGCCCGGCATGTCGGATGCCGACCATGTGAAAATGTTTGAGTTGGCTCGCAGGAAGGCAAGGAGCTGGTCGCGCGCCTCCTCCAGAAGTAGGGCTTCAATCTGGATCGTCCTCGTCGGGTCCTCCCCCAGAGGGAAGGTCAGAAGGTGCTCGGCCGGTTCTCCTCTCTCTCTGAGTATCGGGGGTCGAGCGCTTCTGGTGCAGGTGCAGGTATCGCCCCTGCAGGCTGGGGGCCATGTGGTAGCAAAGCGGCAATGGATTTTCTCCCCCCACATCTCCCCAACTCCTCCGCTGGTAGGGAATCTCATGAGCAGCCTTTTAGTGGAGATGACAGCATCCAGAAGGTTGAGTCCGGGCCCTCCGAGTATAGCATTATAGGCAAGGGGAACCCAGACTACAAAGAAATTCATAAAAATCATGCTATGACATGGTGGCATCTCGGCCGTGACGGAGAGGGTGATCTCTCCCTCGACTCTCATAGAGTCTCCGGTAAAACCCATCAAGGGTGTGGTGACAGGTCGAAGTGAGTTGGGAGACAAGTTCATCCGAACAAAGGCACATAACTCAAAACATCCACCGAGCTTCCACTGTCAATAAAGATTCTTTTTACAGGATGCTTAGCGATCGTCATAGACACGATGATGCTATCATCATTTTTTTGACCACCCCTTTTAGTCCCTTTTATAAAAAGGAATTACATAGTCTAACCCCTCCTCCCCCTCGGCCTCTTGAACGTGTCGCCTACCCCCCAGGAGATCATCGCCACCATCTTCTCAGTTGGGGCGTTATCGATCATTGGTGGCGGAGGCGTTGACGGGCCAGGTGCACCCGGGTTGCTCCTTTGAATGAACTTCCCTAGGTGGCCACGCTGGATGAGGTCCTCTATCGCCTTCTTCAACTGGCGATAGTTGTCAGTGTCGTGGCCGTGGTCCTGGTGGAAGCGGCAGTATAGGTTCTTGTTGTGGGGGGTCTTCGGTTTAACGGAGGAGGGCGCTGGAGGTACGGCTCGCCCTCGATCTCAAGAAAAATATGAGATATTGGGGCGAGCAAGGGAGTGAACGTACCGTCTCTAGGGGCGAGAGCCCAAGGGTGGTTGTTAGGTCGATGGGGAGGCTCGGGCCTCCTGGGACGCACCTCAACAGGCTCGGGATGTGTCTGCTTCTTGGCGGAGCTATCGTTGGCCTCGTGCCGAGAGGAATCAGCCTCGTCGGTGCGGATGTACTTTTGCGCTCGGCTCAGGAGTTCGGCGTAGGAGCTGGGCGGCTTCTTGTCAAGTAGTATGCAAAACGAGAGGGGCAGAGCCCTGCTTCAAGGCCAAGGTGGCCACTGAATCCTCGAGGTTGTAGACCTCGAGGGCAGCTTCTTTGAATCGAGCGACATAGTCCTGCAGGGACTCGCCACCCTTCTGCTGGACGGAGAATAAACTATCTGCCACTCTGGGAATCTTTCGACAGGCGTCAAAATGGGCCAAGAAGGCCCTCTCCAACTAGCGAAGGAGTTAATACTCAGCGGCGACAGGCGGGAGTACCAGGCTCGGGCAGAGTGGCAGGGAAGGCAATGCAGAGAAGAGAGTCGGTTGCCCCCTGGACCTGCATGAGGACCTTGTAACTTTCCAATGGTCCAAGGGATCAGCGGTCCCATCATACGGGTCCAACTGAGGAAAACGGAACCGAGTCAAAATCGGCTCCTCCATGATATGGTGGGACAGCGGTGGCCAGCTATCATAGTCCGCCTCCGGCGGTTGGTGATCCGGTGGCTGAGTTCCTCCAGCCGCTGGTTGTACTCATCCAGTCGGCGCTCGGCCCGGCAAGCTATTCGGCCATCGAAGGACCCTTCCCTCGACGACTCCGAGGATGGAGAAGGGTGGCGACGATGCTGACGGGGGCGCTCCGCCTCCCTTCCGTGCCGCTGCTTGGAAGAAGCACTAACATGGCGGAAGGGTGACCGAGGCCTCTTAGAGGCCTTCGGGCAGTGTGGTTTGGGCGAAGCACGGCAGTGGCGGGTTTCTCGGACGGAGACCTCCCCCGAGAAGAGTGTTGACTGGACTGGACCACCCCCGGGACCGACAAGGGTGGCCCCGGCTACTGTTGCAGGACTTGGACCGCCACCACCAATGACTGAACCTGCATGACCATAGCGGCGATCCGATTGTCTTAATGCGACTGTGGTAGTGGTGATGGTGGTGCAGGGACACTGGCCAGGGAAGCAGGGAGACCGACCACCAGCAGGTCAGCTCCCAGGCATTGCCCCCCAGCATGGCTGGTGGAGACCTCTTGCGCATGAGTCATCACCATTTGCTTGAGAACTCAAGGAAAGAGGAGTTGGCCGTGACTGGTTCAAAGCTTTTCTTTATCTATCCCCCTACCTAGCGCGCCAATCTGTTGACGCCAAGTCACCTTCCTTCAATGCCGAAAGACGGAGGACCTCCTCTCCGAAGAGCTCCTGCAAGAAAGTCTCCGGAGACCGGATGCTCTAGTGGGGATCCTCCAACGCTCAAGTAAGTCACTTGGGAACAGACAAAAAAACTAGCATAAGGATAGCTAGAGAACTTGAGTTCAGGATCCCTTCCTTGTTGTGTGTGGGGGAATTTTATACCTGTCTGAGGGTCCCTTTTCCGCTTCCAGAAGGTTGATGATTTCAAGGTGTCGTTGTCCGATAGTGGACGGGTGGCTAGGCTGACAGTGACAGGTTGCAATCGACACTGAGCATGTCAGAGGTGTCTTATCCCATCAGCCACCTGCCAGGTACGACGCTACAGGTGGCAAATGGGCCTGATCATGTCAGGCGTGCACCGCTACGGGACATGGCCATGCGCTGTTGCAGGGAGTAGTGGACCACGTGGCTACCATAGATAGTTGGTGGGCCACGTGGGTGTGTCAGGGGACTCGAGGTAGCGGGACATGAGGTCCGCGGCCGAGGGAACGCCGGGTCCGACCAAGGGGACGCTAAATCCGGGGTTGAGGGACGCCGGGCCCAAGGCCGAGGCCGAGGGAAAGCCGGTTCGAAGCAGAGGTCGAGGGGACGCCGGGTCCAAGGTTGAGACCTTGGAGGCCGAAGCCGGGGCTCCGTCAGTTACTTTTACTGTTAACTCTAACGATGTTGAATCAGCCACATCACCAAGTACTGAGCTGAAAGGTGGATCCCCTTGCCACAGCCCAAGACGGACTTAGCACCCCAGCTTTCGCTGAAGATACAATGCCCTGAATCAAAGTGATCCACTCCTTTCATCAAGCAAAAAAAATCCCATTCCGTATGCTCATAAGCCTTTATCATTGAGCAATGCCCCTAGAGTTCTCCATGTATAGCAGGAGAAAATAATATAGTTGCTTTGTTAACCACTTGGCTTCATGCATGCATCGCTGGATTAAACATAGGAAACTATTAACAATGCGATGGAGTCACACAACAATCATTTAAAAGAATCACAAAAAATGAGTTCACCTTATAGTGAATCATACTCGTTTCTATTATTATACATGGCCAAGCAGCAATGAATAAGATGGCAGAATAAGCTGGTGCATTTCCTAATTTGAGGATGCCACATGCACTATCTTCCTTGATTCTAGTATTTAATGTAGACAATGTATAGATCTATCCGGTCTAACTCTTCACTGAAGATATATAATTTATACATCACCAATTCGTGGAAATAAAGGACATCCTACAGATCTTCGCGCTCTTGTTTATAATGTCTGCTTCCGAGGAGACGGGCTAATAAGTGATCTTCCATAAGTAATGGGCAGAGCCATTAGCTTCTTTGCTTTGCTAACATAAGCCCTCTTCGTAAAAGTTACCGGCCACCTACTAGCTTGACTGAGCTCGGTCACACCTTTCTCTGCTTCCTGGAAGAACGTCCGTGCCCTCTTAATTTGGCTCTTCATGAAGCTTCTCCATCTGTCAGTCACCTTCCCATTAAACACATCTTCCTCTGAAAGGCCGGCTTGCGCGAGCTCATCCTGTGGCAGATAAATCCTGCCTCTACTTGCACTGAGGAAATATTCATCAATAAGTAGAAGAGAAGGAAACATTTGCAACAAGTTTTCCTAGTTTTTAGATAAAATAGAATACTGCATACAGATAGTTTGGAGAACATATTAGAGGAAAATTGCAAGTAATAACTAAGATGAAAAGCAGCACTCACTCTTCTCCTACATCTCTGAGTATATTGGTGAGCTGATTTGCTATTCCTAAAGCCAAAGCAGCACCATATACGCTCTCTGTTGTTGCCTTGGACTCTGGAGCAATACCCATGACGGGCACACTCATTAGTCCGACGGTCCAGCTACATAATAACAATACAGATAGAGCTCATCAAAGTTCTTGTATCTTGACTTCTTGAGGTCCAACCGCATCCCTTCAATCATGTCCTTGAATGGCTGAAATGTGCAAAGAAACACAAATTCCGGATGAGCAGTCAAATGGGAAACCTGTGTTGCTAGTATCCATGCATGCATCAATAATGCACGTTTAATTTGTTTGCCAATTTTCTGAAAATTAAGCTGGAAACGTTACAGTGGTAGGAAAATTTTTTTTTGCTAAGCGTCTGAGCAATGTGAACTTGGATCCTTTATTGAGAGATGCAAATATGTAGATGATCCTTGAGATGACTCAATGACATCAAAGCAAAGAAGGGAAATTTTTCTTTTGTTCTTTCTAATTTTAATGTGAACTTAAATATTTTTATTAGATCTAAATCATGCAATTAATTCCAACCTGACTTGCATAGCAAATGAATTTTTCTTTCTTTTAGTTGACCCTACTTCATCTAATTTGATCGGCCAATTGGTTAGATATTTTACTGGATGAAATTTGATTGGTCTCGATCAAGCACATCCAATATGATCCAACATAATTGAGGCCATGATAATGACTGCATTTGTTTAGTACTAGTGATTAGTGGAATGGTGGCAAGGCTGGCAAAAAATTCTTTCAATGTTTCTAAGTTTATTATTCATCTATTCTTTAAAATTATGCCCTGGCTCTTGTACGGTACCGAAAAAATCACTATATTAAAAGTTTATTATCCCAAAATAATTATTGAAGTAGGAAATCCTTTAATTATATTTGAAAATTTTTAGTAATTTTGTTTTTAATTATCAATTATTATATATTTGATTGATTATAGAAAGATTGTTGGATTTCTAATTTCAATTATTGACCTTTTTTTTGTTCTTTCTAATTCCATTATGAACCTAAATATTTTTTATTAAATCTAAGTCATGCAATTGAGTCCAACCTGACTTGCATGGTAAACAAGATTTTTGTTTTTTAATTGACACCACTCTGCCTTATTTAATCAATCAATAGGTTAGGTATTGATCCAAAATAATGTTATGAGATGAAACTTGATTAGATCAAGCACGTCCAATCTGATCCAACATAATTGAGGCCACGATGATGACTACAGTTATTTAGTATTAGTGATTGATGGAATGGTGACAGTGTTAACATTTTTTTTTTAATGTTTCTAAGTTTATTATTCATTTGTTCTTTAAAATTATAGCGTGGCTCTTGTATAGTAAAAAAAACTCACTATATTAAAAGTTTTATTATTCAAAAAAATTATTGAATTAGCAATCCTTTAATTATATCTGAAAGGTTTTAGTATGTTTATTTTAATTATAAATTATTATACATTTGTTTAGTATTAATGATTGATGGAACGATGAAAAATTATTCTTATAACGAAAAGGAAGAATGCAACAGCCGACGACTTGGTCGAGCGCAATGAAGAAATTGATCTGCTTAATATTTACTACCACAAAGTGATAATTTAACACTCCCAAATCAATGTATATCGCCATGTCGATGCTCATAGGCACCCATGGATGGCCAGCCGACTATCATGGTTGGCAGATATTTTTTTTTAATTTTCCTTTTGGTAACCTCTGGCATGCATTTAATTTGTGGGAGCGAAGAAAAAGAGCTATTGGGATTGATCTCCGGACCCGTTTAAATAGAGCGTACCATTCTGCCTCATGGTAGGCGTGATCCTGCTTTCTTTCAACTAACGGCGGTGATGACACGCTGATAGAAAAAAAAAAAAAAAGGACGATTACTGATTGCGATCGGCATCTACCAGCGTTGATACTCGAGGACATGTTAAATTTTTTTTAAAAATATATCCTATATTGTGGGTATCAAGAGATCCTATATTATGATACAGGCTTTGAAGGGCCTATGATGCCTCACAGCTTCCCTTTCTTTGTGGGTATCATCAAGAGATCCTATATTGTGTTACCATATCCTATATTGTGGATAACATTATAACCCTTCACGGCGCGAATGCTTACAGTCGAGAAGCCTAAGAAAAGTGCTGACCCAAGCTCATAAATTGAAGTAATATCTTTTTTATTAGGCGATACGAGACTGTGACAAACTTTTCTTTCCAATTTCTTAGTGCTCTCAAGTGTGAGGATCCAACATGATTAATAAAGATAGTCACGCCCAATTTTGATATCAGTACTTATCACAAATTCATAGTTCAAAAGTTTATTCTAGAAATTATTTGGTACGAAAGAAGTTGAATTTAAAAAAAATCAAAGATTAACATTTATCTTCTCTTAATTATCGATAATTCTAAAATTGAGAACGTATGAGATTTTCAAAAATGATTTACAATATTTTCAATTGAAAATATCAAATGTCAGAATCTGAATAAAATTGTTCGTATAAACTTATAAATTCATGCAATTTCTCTTTTATTTATTAATGTTAGACCTGTAAAGCTCCTTTAGAAATAAAAGCTATCAAAGGCGCGCTTTTCCAACCATGTCAGTGGAGGATGGGAGCAAGTGTAAAGGCCCATTGCAAATGGGGATTGATGAGGAGTAAAATCATCATTGCATTAATGACCGTGCACATTGACAATTAGGTTTAGTCCAATTCCAACGTCCTATCAGCCAGCTATCAAACCCACTAAGCAGAAAAGCCCAATCGCCCTCAGCAGCGTCAGGTCATCCTGACAACCCCAACCCTTCTCATACCTCGGCTACCCGAGCAATCCATACCTTGGCAAACCGAGCCATCCATACCTCGGCAACCCAAGCCATCCAGACCTCGGCAAACCGAGCCATCCATACTTCGGCAGGCCGAGCCGTTCTCATACCTTAGAAAACCAAATTACCCATCGCCTCGGTCGGACCGAGGCACTTGAATACCTCTGCGGAGTCCGGCGCGGGACAGTGTGAATCCACTATAACTGAATGAGATTCAAAATGGGGAATCATACCCAGGAGTGGCCTAAGACCCACATGAGTGGCTTAGAACCTATGTAATCGCTGAATCTCAAGGCATCAACCAACTCTCCCAGCCGTCGATCCTCTAACTGACAAAATACGGATTCTACTGACCTCATAACAAACTTGATTCGAATCCGTTCTGAATCCTAACGGCTTTCATACCTCCCCTCATGACATGCCCAAAAGATCAGGTGATCGCCTACAAATACAGCTGCCCTCCAACCTCTCAGGTACGCAGGCTTGAACACTCACTCATTTTTTTCACTCATCATCACACTGAGAATAGCTCCATATGAGCTTAGGGCTCTCGAGAAAGAACATCCATATAGGGGAGCTCTTCTGTGAGAGTCTTCTCCTCACATCTGCTTGTTGTGAATCTCCACTGACTTGGGCATCGGAGGGTCCTCCGCAGAGGGCAACCCTCACAGCACCCTCTGCGCGCGGACTGTCTTGTAGGTTCCATCCCGAGGCGACGAGATTGGCATTCAGACCAGGAGCCAAAAGCACACCCGAGTCGGAGAACGGATTTTCGCGGCAACAGATTGGCGCTAGAGGAAGGGCCTCAAGTCCCGTAAACTTGTGATCCAGGAGACAAGACTCAAAAACCAGAAGAAGCATCCTCTAATGGCCAATCGAAGAAGAGCCATGTCCGAGGCTCAGGATTAGACCGCCTCTCAAAGGCCTGATCCAGTCAGCGGTGTGGCACCACCGCCACTACAGTCAACTGAAACTCCTTTTCCATCAGTGACGGTGGTAACGTTGGACCAGTTCACCACTCTGGTCCAACAGGTTCAAGCACTGACCCAGTTGGTCCAGGAGCTCCAGGCAATCCCTGGCCCTGCCGTCCCTGCTCTTCAACTTCGTGAAGAGGCTGCTGCTCCTGCTCCGCCAGCAATCTCTTCTTCCAATACGTCGAAGGCAGCGGATTATCATCACCAGCCCAAGAGAGCAAAGCCAGCACCGCAGCGAGCTGGAGGGAAGAGGCCTCTCAGATCTAGGCGGGTTCGTTCCCCTTCCCCGGTGTCTTCCCAAGACTCGACACCGCCACCGTCTTCTCATCGCCTGATCCCTCTTATCACTTTGGATGAAGGGATCAGGCAACAGATGCAGGAGATGCGTCGAGAATGGCGTCAGAAGTTAGACGCCATTAGACAAGCCCCTCTGTCCCAATCGAAAACGGAGCAGGGCATCCCCTTCTCCGAGAGGATCATGAGGGAAGTGATTCCCCCTCATGTCAAGCTCCCTGCCATCGAGCCATACCATGGATCCACCAATCCTGACGATCATCTGAGTAGCTTCAAATCCATCATGATGTTCCATGAGCATCGGATGTGATCCTGTGTCGAGCCTTCCCCTCCACTCTAAGGGGATTTGCCCGAACTTGGTTCAACAGCCTAAAGCTAGGTTCCATTGATTCTTTTGACGAACTGAGCTGTTTGCTCATCAGCCAGTTCGTCAATAGCCATCGCCAGCGATGAAGATCTGATTCCCTCTCCGAGGTTAAGCAGAGAGAGGGGGAATCACTGAAGAACTACCTTGGCCGCTTCAACACGACCCTCTTAGAAGTCGACCATCTCAACCATGAGGTAGCCATGTCTGCCTAGGCGGGAGGAGTGTCGAATGAGGGAGACTTCTACTTGGCTCTAGAGGTTAACTACCCGAAAAGCCTTTTGGACATGATGTCCCTGGTGGATAAGTATACCAGGGTTGAATAATCAAGGAGATCAGCTCGAGTTGAGCAGCTGAAGAAGAAAAAGGCAAAGGGCTCAGACAAGCAACGGACCCATCGCCGTGCTAGTCCGCCTCGCCACCAAAGAGCTCCTGCGCTGCCGCCTCGAGACCGAACCTAGAGCCTGGCTCGAAGGATCGACCGCTACACTCCCCTCACCGCGCCGAGAGCACAAATCCTGATGAAGATCGAGCGGCAAATTTCGACCTTCCCCTCTCCGAGGCAATGCGACTCGGAGGGACCCGACCAAGTACTGCCGCTTTCATCGGGACCACGGGCATGACACCAAGAACTGTTGGCAGCTCTAGAATGAAATCGAGCGATTAATCCGATGGGCCAGACTGGATCGATTCAAAGGGCCCCCTGAGCCGAACAATGAAGAGAATCGCCAGCCTGAACCTCGCCAGCTCCCACCACCAAATCCTTCAGTTATCGGCAATGTCAATATGATAGCGGCAGCCGGCTCCCCATCTTCTTGGCCGGGTGAGGAGGAAAACCCACCAAAGAAAGCTCGAGTTGATGAGCTCACTTTTTCTAATGAAGACTTTCGGGAGGTATAGTATCCCCATGATGATGCTCTGGTTATATATTTAAATATGAAGAACTACGATGTACACCATATTTTAATTGATAGCGGAAGCTCTGTTAACATTTTGTATTTCAATGCCTTTGTGAGATTGAGATTTCGGATAGAAAGTCTCCGAATAGTGGAGTCCACCCTGGTGGGTTTCGCATGTGACTCCATAATCTCTGAGGGGGTTGTCACCTTGACGGTCTGAGCTGACACTTGGCCCTACGCGGCTACTATGCTTATGGATTTTCTCATGACCAAGCTTCGGTCCTCTTACAATGCCATCCTCGGTAGGCCAGGACAGATATCTCTCAAGGCCATCATTTCCATTCCCTATCTCGCCATGAAGTTCCCCATCGAATGGGGAGTAGGAGTTGTTCAGGGAAGCCAGGTTATAGCTCGGCACTGCTTTATCACCGACCTTCAGTCCAGGAAGCCCGAAGTAGATGGGCTAGATGCTCGGGAAGACTTTGCCAAGCAACGAGGAGAGCCAGCCGAAGAATTGGAGGAGGTGCCACTTGACGAAGCTCGGCCCGACTGAACTATAAAGGTCGGATCACAGCTGGAAGAAAAGCTTCGACGAGAATTGATTGAATTCTTTCGAAAAAATGCCGATGTCTTCGTCTGGTTCGTCTCGGATATGCCTGGGATCAGTCCAGATGTCCTGGTCCACCGCCTCAGTGTGGACGAGATATTCTGGCCAGTCAAACAGAAGAAAAGGAGCTTCGCCCCCGAGCGCCAAAAAGCCATTGAAGAGGAGGTGGACAAACTCATCAAAGCCAAATTTATCGGAAGGTCAATTACCCCGATTGGCTAGCAAATGTGGTCATGGTGAAAAAGTTGAATGGCAAATGGAGGATCTGCATCGACTTCACTACCTCAACAAGGCCTGCCCAAAAGATAGCATCCCTCTTCCGCGGATTGACCAGCTTGTAGATTCAACTTCGGGCCATCAAATGCTAACTTTTATGGATGCCTATTCAGGCTACAACCAGATCCAAATGACGCCCAAAGACGAGGAGAAAACCGCCATCATCATCGATCGAGGTATCTATTGCTACCGAGTTATGCCCTTTGGTTTGAAAAATGCAGGTGCCACCTACCAAAGGCTGATTAACAAAGTCTTCAAGGAGCAAATCGGTCGAAACATGGAGGTGTATGTTGATGATATGCTATTGAAAAGCAAGGAAGCATCCCAGCACATCAAGGACCTCACGGAGAGCTTCGCAATACTTCGAAAGTACTAGATGAAGCTCAACCCCACCAAATGTGCTTTCGGGGTCAACTCTAGGAAATTCCTAGGCTTCATGGTCTCTCAGCGAGGCATCAAAGCAAATCCCAAAAAGATCCAGGCTCTGCGGCATATGGCTCCTTCAGGGTCGATCAAAGACATACAGCGCCTCACTGGAAGAATAGCAGCCCTAAACTGCTTCATTCCTCGGTCGACCGAGAAATGCCTTCCTTTCTTTAAAGCGCTTCAGTCGGCCAAAAACTTCCAATGGACCCCAGATTGCCAGAAGTCCTTTGAAGACCTTAAGAAAAGCTCGGCTCACCACCTCTCCTCAGCAGCCCGAAGCCGGGGGAAATACTGAACCTATACATGGCAGTTTTTGAAAATGCTGTTGGCTCGGTACTGATCAGAGAGGAGAGCAAAGTTCAAAAGCTTGTTTATTATGTCAGCAAATTGCTCAAAAATGTTGAAACAAGGTACACTTGAGTCAAGAAGATGGTTATGGCTCTGATAACATCAGTCCAAAAGCTGCAGCTATATTTCCAAGCGCATATTGTCACCATCTTGACCGACCAACCCATCAAGGCGATTATTCATCACCTAGAAGCATCGGGGAGAATGACCAAATGGGCTGTTGAGCTGAGTGATCATGACATCCAGTACCAGCCTCTCCTAGCCATCAAAGCCCAGGTCCCAGTAGATTTCCTCCTCGAGTGCATCATACCCGAAGATGGCTCTATTTCGGATATTCCTGGACAACCAAAGCCCAGTGCCCCATGGTTGCTTAATGCTGAGGAATCCTCCAGCACGAGCGGTCTGGTGCCGGCCTGGTCCTCACCAGTTTGGAGGGTGCAACCTTCAAATACGGCATCCATTTTTCCTTCCCGGCCTCAAACAACGAAGCAGAGTATGAGGCCCTGCTCGCCGGACTCCGCCTTGCCCACGAGCTTAAAGTCAAAAAACTAATAGCCTACACCAACTCCCAGTTGGTGGCTGGCCAAGTGTAGGGAGAGTTCAAGGCTCAAGAGCCGAGTATGATTTAGCATCTCCAAAAGGTGTGCGACTCATCCTCCTGTTTTGATGAATTTAAAATTATGTAGATCCCAAGGGCTAAAAATGTGCGCGCTGACCTTCTGTCCCACCTGACGACTACGAATTCGATGGACCTCGAACGGAGGTTCCACCTGGAGGTCCTGGAGAAGTCCAGCATTGCCGATGCTGATCAAGTGATGCAGATCGACACCGAACCATCCTGGATGGACCCCCTGCACAAATACCTTAAAGAAGGGCTGCTACCCACTAACAGAAAAGAAACGAGGAAGCTGAAAATGCAATCGTCCCATTATGCCCTGATTGACGACCGGCTATACAAGCAGTCCTTCTCCATGCCACTGCTCAAATGCCTTCAACCAACAGAGGCCGATTATGCTCTTCGGGAGGTCCACGAAGGCATCTGCGGCAATCATCTCGGTGGTCGGGCCCTATGCCACAAAGTGCTGCGTCAAGGGTATTATTGGCCGACGATGCAGAAAGATGTCGATGACCTCGTTCAAGCTTGTGATTCATGCCAAAGGCACTCAAATGTCCAGAGGCTCCCCTCGGCACACCTGACTTCCATATCATCCTCCTGGCCCTTCGCCAAATGGGGAATGGATATTCTTGGCCCTTTCCCAAACGCAATGGGGCAAAGGAAGTTTTTATTTGTTGCAGTTGATTATTTCACTAAGTGGGTTGAAGCCGAAGTAGTTGCCCAAATAACCGAAACTCGAGCTAAAGACTTCGTATGGAGATCCATCATTTGCCGCTTTGACCTTCCCCACACTATCATCACCGACAACGGAAAGCAAATCAATAACCCTAAGTTCCGAGAGTTCTACAAGGATCATGGCATTCTCCATCGCTTGACATCGGTCAGACATCCTCAAGCTAATGGAGAGGCCGAGGTAACCAACCAAACTCTCCTGCAGGGAATTAAAGCTCGGCTCAACCAGACGTGAGGCAGATGGGCCGAGGAACTCCATCATGTGTTGTGGGCATACCGAACCACTGAGAGGATACCAACAGGACAAACCCCATTTAAGATGGCTTTCGGCACAGAGGATGTCATCCCTGTGGAAGTTGGACTCCACTCCCCTTGCATGGAAGGTTATTTGGAGGAATCCAATGATGAACAGCTCCGAACCAATCTTGATTTAGTAGAAGAAGTCAGGAAGAAAGCCCGAATCCGAATGGCTGCCTACCAGCAAAGAGTAGCCCACTATCACTCCACAAGAGTCCGAGAAAAATTCTTTCTCTCCGGTGATCTGGTGCTTCGAAAGGCGTCTGTCTCGAAGCCGCTGGAGCAAGGAAAATTATCTTCGAATTGGGAAGGTCCTTACCAAGTGACGGAAGTAGTCAGACCCGGCACCTATAAACTCTAAGATCTAAATTGAAAATCTATTCCCCGGATGTGAAACTCGGATAATCTCCGCGTCTATCATCAGTAAGAGTATGCCCTCCCCAAACTTACTCTGCCATTACGTTAAAGTTTCAAAGATTTGCAAAATTTCTATTTTATTGCCTTCTTTGATAGCTGCAATGAGAAGCAAGTTTATAAATCCTCGGTCGGGCTGAGCGATCTCCGTACCTTGGCCTCGCCAAGTAAAATATGTTTGACAAACCTCGACTGGGCCGAGAGAGCTTCATACCTTGGCAGCGCCAAGTAAAATATAATCTTGAATCCTTGGCCAAGCCGAGTAACGGTCTCCATACCTTGGCAGCGCCAAGTAAAATATAACCTTTTTAAATCCTTGGCCGGGCCGAGCAATCTCCATACCTTGGCCGCGCCAAGTAAAATATATTGACAAACCTCGACTGGGCCGAGAGAGCTTTGTACCATGGCAGCACCAACTAAAATATAATCTTTTTAAATCCTCGGTCGGATCGAGCGATCTCCGTACCTTGGCCATGCCAAGTAAAATATATTTGACAAACCTCGGCTGGGCTGAGAGAGCTTCGTACCTTGGCAGCGCCAAGTAAAATATAATCTTTTTAAATCCTCGACCGGGCCGAGCGATCTCCATACCTTGGCCATGCCAAGTAAAATATATTTGAAAAACCTTGGCTAAGTCGAGAGAGCTTCATTCCTTGGCAATGCCAAGTAAAATATAATCTTGAAGCCTCGGCCAAGCCAAGTGACGATCTCCGTACCTTGGCAGTGCCAAGTAAAATATAATCTTTTTAAATCCTCGACCGGGTCAAGCGATTTCCGTACCTTGGCCGCGCCAAGTAAAATATATTTGATAAATCTCAGCTGGACCGAGAGAGCTTCGTACCTTGGCAGCGCCAAGTAAAATATAATCTTAAAGCCTCGGCCAAGCCGAATGATAGATCCGTACCTTGGTAGTGCCAAGTAAAATATAATCTTTTTAAATCCTTGGCCGGGCCGAGCGATCTCTGTACCTTAGCTGCGCCAAGTAAAATATATTTGATAAACCTTGGCTGGACCAAGAGAGCTTCGTACCTTGGCAGCGCCAAGTAAAATATAATCTTGAAGCCTTGGCCAAGCCGAGTGACGGTCTCCATACCTTGGCAGTGCCAAGTAAAATATGTGATCGAGGCAGTTGGAAGTCCGTCGAGCTGGCGGAATGATGAAGAAGGTTCGGCGCCGAAGAAAGTGCGAACAAATGAGCTCTCCTTCTCCGACAGCGACCTTCGAAAAATACAGTTCCCGCATGATGATGCATTGGTTGTATCCCTTAATCTGAACAACTATGATGTAGATCGAATCCTTATTGATAGTGGGAGCTTCGTCAATGTTTTATATCTCGATGTGTTTCTGAAGATGAATCTGCTTATGGAGAATCTTCGAGTCATGGACTCCACCCTAATGGGATTCACCGCCGATGTAATTACTCCCGAGGGGGTCGTGACCTTGACGGTCCGTGTGGGGACTTGGCCTTGCGTGGCCACAGTCCACATCGATTTTCTGGTGACCAAGCTTCGGTCGCCCTACAATGCAATTTTTGAGAGACCCGGCCTGATGTCCCTTAAAGCCGCTGTCTCTATCTCGCACCTAGCAATGAAGTTCCCTACTGGATGGGGAGTGGGAGTAGTTCGAGGAAACCAAGCTGTAGCTCGGCAGTGTTTTGTCAACAGCCTGTAATCCAAATTGCCTGAGGTTGATGGACTGGACACTCAGGAAGACTTTGCCGAGCAACGAGGAGAACTAGCTGAAGAGCTGGAGGAGGTACCACTGGACGAAGCTCGGCCCGACCGAACCATAAGTATTGGGTCGCTACTGAAGGGAAAGCCCTGACTGGAGCTGATCGACTTTCTCCGAAGGAATACTGATGTCTTCGCTTGGTCAGCCTCTGACATGCTTGGGATCAGCCCAGACGTCCTCGTCCACCATCTTAATGTGGACAAGATGTCCCGGCCCGTGAAGCAGAAGAAAAGAAGCTTCATCCCTGACCGACAGAAGGCGATAGAGGAGGAAATCAACAAGCTCATCAAGGCAAACTTCATTCAGGAGGTAAATTATCTAAGCTGGCTATCCAATGTTGTTATGGTGAAGAAGTTGAACGGCAAATGACGGATTTGCATCGACTTCACCGACCTTAATAAAGTATACCCAAAGGACAGTTTCCCTCTTCCACGAATTGACCAGCTCGTGGATGCCACTTCCGGTCATCAGATGCTAACCTTCATGGATGCATATTCAGGCTACAACCAAATTCAGATGGCACCCGAGAATGAAGAAAAGACTGCCTTTATAACTGACCGAGGTACATATTGTTACCGCGTTATGCCCTTTGGTCTGAAAAATGTAGGTGCCATTTACCAAAGGCTGGTAAACAAAGTCTTCAAGGAGCAAATCGGTCGGAACATGGAGGTATACGTTGATGACATGCTGGTCAAAAGCAAAGAAGCATCCCAGCATATCGAAGACCTCTCTAAGAGGTTTGCGACACTCCGAAATATCGGATGAAGCTCAATCCAACAAAGTGCGCCTTCGGTGTCAACTTCGGGAAGTTTCTGGGCTTCATGATTTCTCAGCGAGGCATTGAGCCAACCCGTAGAAAATTCAAGCTCTTCAACAAATGACACCCCCAATATCTATCAAAGAGGTCCAGCGCTTGACGGGAAGAATCGCGGCCCTCAACCGCTTCGTGGCTCGGTCAGCCGAGAAGTGCCTTCCCTTCTTTAAAGCTCTTCGATCTGTCAAGAATTTTCAATGGACTCCCGAGTGCCACAAATCATTCGAGGACCTTAGGAGGTATCTCGGCTCGCCACCCCTCCTCAGCAGCCCCAACTCGGGAGAGATGATATTCCTATACTTGGCAGTTTCGGAAGGTGCAATTGGATCAGTTTTGGTCAGAGAAGAGAAAAAGACTCAAAAGCTGATCTCCTATGTCAGCAAACTGCTCTGAGACCAGGTACACCCGAATTGAGAAGCTAGTATTGACCCTGGTAATATTGGTTCGGAGATTGCGACCATATTTCCAGGTGCATTCTGTGACGGTCCTTACCGATCAACCCATCAAGTTGGTGGTCCATCGCCCGCAGACATCGGGGAGAATGGCTAAGTAGGCCATTAAATTAAGCGAGCATGATATCCGATATCAACCTCACCCAGCCATCAAAGCCCAGGTTCTAGCTGATTTCCTCCTTGAATGCACCATCCCGGAGGATGGCTCCACTTTGGACTCCTCCGAGCATCCGAGATCAGATGCCCTATGGCTGCTCCATGTTGACGGATCCTCCAATGCTAATGGCTCCGGTGCTGGTTTAATCCTCACCAGCCCGGAGGGGGTGACCTTCGAGTATGGTGTCCGCTTTTCCTTCCCAGCCTTCAACAATGAAGCCGAATATGAAGCTCTGCTCGCTGGACTCCGAATCGCCCATGATCTGAAAGTGAAGAAACTGAATGCCTTTACCGATTCTCAGTTGGTAGCCGGTCATGTGCGGGGCGAATTCGAGGCCCGGGAGCCAAACATGATTCAGTATCTCCAGCAGGTGCAGGACTTGCTTTCCCACTTATCTGAATTTTAAGTTCTCCAGATCCCCATATCCAAAAATGCTCGTGCCGATCTATTATCCCGACTAGCAACTGTGGAATCGATGAGTTCCGAGCGGAAGTTTCTCCTAGAAATCCTGGAAAAGCCTAACATCGCGGAGGTAGACCAAGTGATGCAGATTGAGGCTGAGCTATCTTGGTTCGACCATGTATTAAAGTATCTCAAAGAAGGGTCGCTCCCAACCGACCTCAAGGAGGCAAGAAAGCTGAAATTGCAAGCCACCCACTATGTGTTGGTCGACGACTAGCTCAATAAGCGATCCTTCTCCATGCCGTTGCTCAAGTGCCTTCGCCCATCTGAAGCTGATTATGCTCTTCGGGAGGTACATGAAGGAATTTATGGCAACCATCTGGGGAGTCGATCTCTATGCCACAAGGTGCTGCACCAGGGATATTATTGGCCTACCATGCAAAAGGATGCTAATGACCTTGTCCGAGCTTGTGACTCATGTCAGAGATGCTCCAACATTTAGAGACTTCCCTTTGCCAGTTTAGTCCCTATTTCCTCCGCTTGGCCCTTTGCTAAGTGGGGGATGAATATTCTTGGCCTTTTTCCCTCGCCACTGGACAGAGAAAATTTCTATTTGTCGCTATCGACTACTTCACCAAGTGGGTGGAGGCTGAGGCAGTTGCCCAAAGAACCGAAGCTCGGGCTAGGGACTTTATGTGGAGATCCATTATTTGCCGCTTCGGCCTTCCGCATACAATTATCACTGGCAATGGCAAGCAATTTGACAACCCAAAGTTCTAAGGTTTTTGCAAGGAGCATGGGATCTGTCACCGTCTTACGTCGGTAGGGCATCGACAGGCCAACGGAGAGGCCGAGGTAACTAACCGGACCTTGCTTCAAGAGATCAAAGCTCGGCTCGCCAGAGCCCGAGGCAGATGGACGGATAAACTTCATCACATCCTATAGGCCTACCGCACTACCCAGAGAATCCCCACCGGCGAGACCCCATTCCGGATGGCCTTTGGCACGGAAGCCGTCATCCCTGTGGAGGTAGGACTCCCTTCTCTGCGAGTGGAGAGCTACTCGGAGGAGGCTAACGATGAGCAGCTTCGCGCTAACCTCAATCTGGTGGAAGAGGTCAGAGAAAAAGCCCGAATTAGAGTAGCTGCATACAGCAAAGAGTGGCTCATTATCACGCCTCTAGAGTCAAAGGAAAATCTTTCTCGCCTGGAGATCTCATCCTCTGAAAGGCATCCGTTTCCAAACCGCTAGAGCAAGGAAAGCTCTCTCCAAACTGGGAAGGCCCCTATCAAGTAGCGAAAGTTATCGGACCTGGCACCTACAAGCTCCAGGACCTGAGTGGGAGATCCATTCCCCGGACGTGGAGTTCGGACAACCTCCGCATATATCATCAATAGAGTACACTCTCTATAGACTTGTCACATTTACAGCTTTGGCATCTTGTTTCTATTATCCGCGGTACGACCGCTATGGTCATTTTTTTGAAAAGTCATAATAGAAAACAGATGTCATTTACGCATCTATTCTCGGCACAACCGAGCTATCTCCTTGAGCCAAATCTCCGTACCTTGCCTAGGCCGAGCTCTGAGCCAGAGCTACATATCTCGGCTAGGCCAAATTACATTCTGCGAAGGCTCTGTATGCTCGAGCGCTCCCGGCGTAGTTGGGAGCCGTGTGATCTCCAAAGCATCGTTCGGATTTGGGCAGCTTAGAAGCCCCGGCCAAACCAAATGTCAAAGATACTTTGTTCAGATTCGGGCAGCTTACAAGCCTCGGCCAAACCAAACGTCAAAGACACTTCGTTCGGATTCGGGCAGCTTACAAGCCCCGGCCGAACCAAACGTCAAAGATACTTCATTCGGAGTCGGGCAGCTTACAAGCCCCGGCCGAACCAAATGTCAAAGACACTTTGTTCGGATTTGGGCAGCTTACAAGCCTCGGCTGAACCAAACGTTAAAGATACTTCGTTCGGATTCGGGCAGCTTACAAGCCCCGGCCGAACCAAACGTCAAAGACACTTCGTTCGGATTCAGGCAGCTTACAAGCCCCGGTCGAACCAAATGTCAAAGATACTTTGTTCAAGGTTCGGGCAGCTTACAAGCCCCGGTCGGATCAAACAGTCTCCAAAAACTTTGTTCGGATTCGGGCAGCTTACAAGCCCCAACCGGACCGTGTGATCTCCCAAACTTCCTTCGGATTTGGGTAGTTTACAAGCCCCGACCAGATCAAATGATAAAGAAACTTTGTTCAAGGTTCGGGCAGCTTACAAGCCCCGGCCAGATCAAACAATCTCCAAAGCATCATTCGGATTCGGGCAGCTTACAAGCCCAGGCCGGATTAAACAGTCTCCAAAAACTTTGTTCGGATTCAGGCAGCTTACAAGCCCCGGCCAAACCGAGTGATCTCCTAAACTTCTTCTGAATTCAGGTAGTTTACAAGCCCCGACCAGACCGAATGATAAAGAAACTTTGTTCAAGGTTTGGGCAGCATATAAGCCCCGGCCGGAACGAACAACGTGGAAGCTACGGCCAAAGCCGAAGTGTGTCTATTACCTTGGCCGCACCAAGTGAAGCATAGTCTAAAACCTCGATCAAATCAAGTGATTCCTCAGATGTTCTAAGATAACGAAAACGCTCATAATATCTCGTCAGAGGCAAACGACCTCCTACTATTCAACAGCAAAGACATGCCACGAGCTGTGTTTCCTCATAGAAACACTTGCTTCGTTTTGCAAACAAGATCATGCTTACATCATGAGTCCACAGGACCGCCCAGGTCTCTCTTTGACTCAAACATGGATATACGCTTTCCCCGCTGAGGACTGGACATTGATCTTAGCAAAGAACAAAGTAGCAATAGCGCTGCTAAAATATGCTATGACACAAAAGTGTAATATGGGAGTAACAACTCTTAGCACAAAAAGAAGCAGGTGCTAAAGGAAGAAAGAATGAAACTTTCTTTATTTCCTCATCAAATGAAAAGTTACAACCTCCTAAGAGGAGTTACAAGTGCATCAAAGCACAAGAAATAAAAATGAGTAAATAGCTCGGCCGAATTGCTTTAGTCAGCTTTGGTTAATAATAACGTTTCGACATCTGACCCAAAAGATCAGGCAACCAGCCAGCTCACCCTGATAGATAACAGGGCCGGCTTCCCATGGGTTCTCTGGATGAATTAAGAGATCCAAAAAGAGACATAGACCAGTGGATACCGAGGCCGAGGAAGATTCCCCCTGGGTGGAATACTGGGCTACAGGTCGCTGCCCAATTGAGAGAGACAGGGGACCATCAGCCCCACACTGCTCTCAACTCCCTCTTCACATGATAGAAGATTCCCCACACAGAGGGGCTAAGCATCCAGCCAGAGGGAGAAGGAAAAGTCTGCGCATGCTACGGGGGTACATGTGTACTTTCTACCCTGCGACCCTCGTAGCAAACCACAAAGGACACACAGAAAGCGCATATGTGCGCTCTCTATGTGATCTTTGTGGACCTCCTGTGTGCTCTCCATATGATCTCCGAAACTCCTCTCTGGAGGATGAGTTGCTCTTCAGCGACTCCTTCATCACCCCAGCTGTTTGGGGGAAGACACTTGCAAAAGGAAAACTCGGTTCCCCTACTCTCAGCCCAGGGGACACAAGCATCATGAAAAATTTCGCAACTCATGGAGAAGAAAGCCTTGGAAGATGGCCTAAAATGGCCCTCTCCTCCCGTTTTATAGGCAAACGGACCGGGAGCAGCAATTAAAGCAGAAAGCCCTGAGGTTCAAAATGCCCTACCCACACGGCCACATGGCCTCCGAATATGAAAAGAGCGCTCTTCGATGCATGCCAAATGCGTCGCCCGAGCTATGACGCACGCCAAAAGATTTTTCTGATCTCGAATCGAGAGCCTTAAATGCAGGGGATCGCCCGCTGATCCTTGAGATACGGGCAGGCTTGGGAAATCGCCAGCGAAAGCGACACCCTCCAATAGCAAGTCAGCATTTATGTCATACCTTGGAAAAGATCGATGGGATAAATGATCCCGGAAAGTACCGAGGCAACCTTTTGCAGGTTACAGGGCCGTATTATCCATTTCGGCAAAAAGAAGGTCAGATCACCTTGGAAAAGAAAAGACGCTGGCAGAATAATAAAAAGGCACAGAAGCCAAGTACTCCTCAATAAAGGCACCTCGATATTCCTCGCTCCGACCCAACTGCCCGTTATGTCTCGGCATAAACCGAGACATTACCCTGTGCTTCCGCTTAAGGCCAAAACTGCCTCTATACATCGAAATAAACTGAAGTATCTCTTCAGCATAGCATGATTGAACGTTATCTTTTGCTTCGATCCGGACTGAGATAGCTGCCGACGCCTCAGCGATAATGAAGTACTCTTTATACTTCGGCCAAACCGTGCGATACATTGCACCCCGACTTGAACTTGTGAAGTTCCTTTACCTCGGCCAAAGCATGAACATTGTATCTTGAGTCTTGCTGAGATCGTCAGGGATTCCCCCAAGAGGGTGTTTCATTTATAAGACTCATGTGACGAAAACAAGCATTTCAAAGATGACAACAAATGTGGGAGTTGCAGAAATTCTTCTTTCATAAAAGGGGAAAACAAAGAGAAAGATACATTAGCCCTAACAGGGGCTTATCATTCCCTCGGGACACCATTGAGCTCTCCCCCCGCCGCAGAGCCGACTCACCCACCTATTGCTGAAGGGACGCCACGTGCCTCTCCAGCCGGCTGTTGGCTTCGCGGAGGAGCTCAATCTCCCTGGTGGAAATGGCCAGATATCGCTCGGTCGTCCTCCGGATTTGCTTGCGATCTGCAAATAGTGAGGCCAAGACCTCCCCATCGATGGTTATCGTGGTATGGCCCCAGTGGAGCCCCCCACTGCCGCCAATGCCACTACTTGGAGTTCCAGTAGACCTCCCTCCACCTTCGGAAGCCATCCTGCTGTCGCAAGCTTGGATAGGCCAACAGAAGATCGGCAGAGGAGATGTTTAACAATGGCATACCCCCCCCAGTATTTAAACTGCTTTTGGAGAGCATTCCGGTTGCCCAGGCCATTGATTCCAATTCTTGGAAATCCGCCATGTGTCATCTCAATCAATGCCCACGGGAAACGAAGAGTTCTGCCCCCTCTTCGAATGGATTTATTAATGATACCACAGTGCTCGAGATGCCCCCCTTTTTTTCGGCACCAAACTCCCTCCAAAAGCGCGCCCGCTTCCTCGTCTTGGATAGGCCGAATTACCCGACCACGAACTTGACAGGATATTGCTATAATTTTGGCCATGTCAGGTCGAACTATCCTACACTGCTGCCGAACCATTTTATACCTCGACCGAAGCGTGCCAATTTACTTCGGACAAACTAAGCTATCCTGATACCTCGGCCTCGACCGATATATTGCTTAAGTCCGAGCCAAACCGGCCCAAGATAGCGAATGAATCATAATTTGTTCGCATCAGAAGAAAACTTGGGGAAAAAGATCAGCGAAAATAGGCGATTAAGCAGATGGAGACAAAAAACCCATTCATTGAAAATTTTAACCAAATTACATTTCAGAAAAACAAAAGCACACAAATGGTCCTCAATGGTCAGGAGCTGGATCAGTTCTAGCAGTATCCTCAACAACACTCGGAGAGGCTTGGCTCGTTTCGCCCACTTCTAAAGTCGTCGTTCCTTCGGCGCAGGCTTGGAGTGCCCCTCGGAAGCTGCAGCCTCACTTGAACCCAAGATAGCGTCCAGATCAACGTCTGAGACATCTTCGTACTCAGTTTTTTCAGCCCTTGGGGTGTAGGCCTCGGAGGGTTCGACATCCAAAAAAGAGGTCCCACTCCGAATGCTCCTAGGATATTTTAGTTCGGGTCTCCTCCTCGCCAAGCTGGAAAGCCTTGGCACATGTTGCATCTTGTTCGCCCCGAAGTATGGCGAGATGCCTCTCAACCTCAGCGACTTGACCCCGAAGCGAGGTGACTTGCTCTTCAGCCTTAGTAACCTGCCCTTCGAGCTCCGAGCTCCTCCGATGGCTCGGCACTAGTTCTTCTTGTAGGCTTTCTAATTGACCTTGGCCCTCGAGCCTCGCCTTCTCCATCTGCCAATGTGGAATTAGTCAATGCAACAGTGAGCCGATGGAGAAAATTAAAAAGACTGGGCTATACCTCCTCCTCTTGCCGAGATAATCTTCTGGTTAATTCTTTGACCTTGCCGAAGGCCCTTAGCTTGTCGGCTTTAACCTGCTCCATCCTGTCCTTGAGGTCATTGATCCTCGATTGCCTACTGTTAACTTCTTCCCTGGACTGGGAGAGCTCATTGTCGAGTTTGGACATCCTCTCCTGATGCCACTTGATCCTATCGTCCTTAGCGATAATGCAACGCTGCAGCTACCGGATCTTCTCTTCTAACTCGCCAAGCATTCTATTCGTGCGACTCCTCTCCTCAGTAGCTTCTCTCCTCAGCCTGTCTCGACTTTCGTCAAACTGCTTCTTAGCAGTTTCATTTCCTCAGTATGCCTGGATCTGGCCTATGACAATTCCGAGCATACCTCATACCTCGCCCTGAGCCCATGTAGCTCCTTAACTTCAAGCTTTAATTTGGATGCGTCGTCAAGGGTGGCCCGGTACAACCCCCTTGCCACCGACAAGTTCTTGTTAGCGGTGTCCAGGAGTCACTCAAATTTGTCAGACGCCTCCGCTCACAGTCGAAGCTCGGCACTGACTCTTTTAGCCTGAACGCTGGCCTTGTTGCTAGGCTCAAACTAGCACAGAGCCTATTGATCAGAGCACTCTACAAAACAAAACTCAAATAAGAAAGCACGATCGAGGTCGCCAGAAAATACCTGGTACTCCAGGATAGCAACTCACCCGAGAGGTGTAAGACCTAGCTAACCCCATGAGGGTGGGATTGTCGATATCAGGGAGAAGATGAACATCCTTCGCCATGTTCACTGACCGAAAGTGGCATCGATAAGATCCAGGTCCATGAACTCATTCGTCGAGGGACCAATGCTCGGATACAATGCCGACTTCATCAAAGCAAAAAATGCCTCCTCGATAGCCGGGTCCGGACCATCAGGCAGCCCATCGAGGAGCCAGCCCGAGCAATCTCAGACTGAGAAGCCTTCAATCTCCTGGCCTCCTCCAGCAAAAGTCTAGCCTGCAATTCATCAGATACCTCAGCCAGCACCGGCCTCAATCTTCCCGATGCTTCGACAGGGGAAACTTCAGCTGGAGGGTCATCGTCCTGTCCTCCTTCTTCACCTAGAGGCCCCTCTTCAATTGCCAGTGCCTGCTCCTCCCCCGCGGACTCCACCGAAGCCTCAACTTGTTCACCAGCACCTCTAGCGTCCTCAAGAGGAAGCTCCCCAGTAGGAGACTCCTCCCGAACATCCATTGCCTGTGGCCCAATGTCATACCCTCTAACCCATCCAAGAAGGCTCTTTAATGACAGGCTCACCTTGAACTTCCAACGGAGCCTCCTCCGGGCTATCCGCTATCTCCACCACCAGAGGATGAGGGATCTCGGCAACCCTTTCTGAGTCCTCCTCCGATCTCTGTTCCTCCATCGCGACTATTGCTTCTTCCCTCAACGGAGAGAACCCCTCTCTCACCGCTGGCACTCCCACGCCCTCTTTTCTGGTCAATGTCTCCGGCGAGTGCTCTCCAGAAAGACGAACCTTCTTCTCAGGCTTGCGTCTTTCGACCCTATTGACCTCTCTCGGATGCTTACCCAACTCTTTCCTTATGCGACCCCTAGCATAGATTTCTTGGCTGCAAGCGCAGTAACCGAACAATCAGATTGAGGTATACTCACTTGAATGAAATCAATGGAGGGGAGAAAGAAAGAGACTTACATTGCGGATCAATGGGGCTAAGCCCGGCAGTGAAAAGGGCCTCCTCTGATAGTAAGACAGTGGCCGATAGCATTCGACCAGCAAGAAGGACCCCTAGGTCCTCCCTCTCCTACTCGGACAAGGTGGATGCACTTCTACATCTCTAACAGGACTTCTCCATCCTCGCGGGAAGCCAGAACCAATGTTCCCTTCGGCGATGAGGAATCAAACCTTTCATTCCTTTATGGATTTATCTATGATCACCCTGAATGACTTTCGAGGTCTGATATAGGACCACTCCGAGCCACTTCGGACATCAGTTGGTGACAAATGCGGAACAGGGGCAGGGTCGCTGTTACCTGAACCCTTTGTGCATCGAAATAAACCCGATGATACTCCGCCAACTGTTGGGCACCACTATTGTTGGGCAGATGTTGTAGAATCTCATGATCTCTTTTACTAAGGGATGAAGAGGAAACCGGAGGCCTACCTTCACGCTATCTTCGTAAAGAAAGATCCTGCCCTCCAGCTCTTGCGAGACCCTGTGCTCGGGCTTCGGCAACCGCAGGATGATGTCCAAGGGAATGCCATACCTCTGGCATATTTTTCCCAGATCTTCAGGAGCAATCTCTGAAATACATCGCTGGGACTCACCATGTTGTTGGTCACAAAAAGCACCGAACGACGTCGCAAAGAAAGCAGAAGAACAAGATTCTCCAGGAGGAGACGAAAGGGCGAAGTGAATAGGAATGGCGTTGTTTTGACTTTACTTCTTTCCGAAGGAAATCGCCTCAAAAGAAAGATAAGGCATCTCGATTGAGACACCCAAAACCGCCGTTGTAGGCACCGTGAAAATCAGGATTTGCTACTGGCGCTTTCCCAACCGTTGCCCCTAGGAAGCGACGGTTCCATCCCATAAAGGCAAGACGGCCATGCGGCGTTATTAGAGCGCCATTACACGGGCTGTCAAATACAAACCCACTCATATCGTATCACCGGGAGTTATACTCCCTATGCTTCGAACTAGGAAGTGGGGGGCATGTGTTGAGGGGTAAAATCACCGTTGCATAAATAATCATGCAAGGGCCTAGGATCAACCCTGACTCCCACGTGCTGAACAATACCCGCTAGAGATAAATTAGCCTCAGTAAATCAGGACGCCTTAGCCCCTCACCGAGCCAAGGATTCCCAAGGCGCGGATCACATCCCTCGGCCTCAGCCGAACTATATCATCTCATCACATCCCTTGGCCTCAGCCGAGCTATATCGTCCTCGGCCTCAGCGGAGCTATATCATCTCATCACACCCCTCGGCCTCAGCTGAGTTATATCATCCCTCGGCCTCAGCCGAGCTATATCATCTCTCGGCCTCAGCCGAGTTATATATCATCTCTCGGCCTCAGCCGAGCTATACCATCTCTCGGCCTCAGCCGAGCTATATCATTCCTCGACCTCAGTCGAGCTATATCATTTCTCAGCCTCAGTTGAGCTATATCATCTCTCTCGGCCTCGGTCGAGCTATCCGACTGTGCCTCATCAGCCGAGCCATTATTATGCCTTGGCTAGACTCGGGCACTCAAGAACCTCTGTGGAATTCGGCGCGGGAGAGTTTAAATTTGTAAGATTCCAAACAGAAATCATATCTGAGAGTGGCCTAGGACCCGCAAGAATGGCCTAGAGCCCTGGAGCATATATACTCGCCAAATCTCGAGACATCAACCAGCTCTCCCAGTCGTCGATCCTCTAACCAACAAGATGCGATCGAATCTTACTAACTTCATAACAAACTGGATCAAATCCTAATGACTTTTGGACCTACGATGCCCCCGGGGAATCAGGTGATCCTCTATAAATAGAGTCGTCTGCCGACTACTCAGGTATGCGCACTTGCTCACTGGTACACTCTCCTTCTGTCTTTGCTTTCTCCATTTTTTTCCATTAGCGCTCTTCTCAGAGCTCTCGAGAAGCCACCCCGGAGAGACTCTTCAGCGAGAGCCTTCTTCCTATTTTTGTTGATTGCTGATCTCTATTGACTTGAGCGTCAGAGGGTCTTCCGCAGAGGGCCACCCCTAACGCCTCTCGCGTGAGGACTATTTTGCAGGTCCATCCAGGCGAGAACCCACGCTGCAGCCCAATCGCACCCGAGTCAGAGGACAAATTTAGCAGCAACACATTGCATATGTGTTTCCATTTTAATCTCTCGATCTAGCACCTTTAAATTGGTTGGTATGTTGCTTATATATGATAATCTCCTCTTTTTCCCAGATACCACTGCTCCTATTTATTTCTCCGGGACCAACGTGCTCAGCATTTGGCCTTTCTTCCCCTTAAATGGTGCTTTTGTTGGTTTGAATTTGTATTGAGTTTATTCTCTCTCATGTAATTTATGTTTCCAGGTATTGTACCTTTGAAACTTTTGTGTGCACGCATGTCCTTGATTGTGTGAAGCTGGATAAACAATCAAAATCTTAAAGAAGATTTGCAAATGAGCTGACATTGTGCATAGTTATGATGGCCTTAATTATTTAGAATTCATGTAGAAAATTCTTGCTCAGAAGAGGACTCTACTCTACTTCACCGTTTAGAATTCGTGTTAAAATGATCTAAACATTGTACCTTTGAAATCCTTAGACAAAAATTTATAACGAAAAGCATATTGGCCTATCATGAGATATTTATTCATGAGATTTAAAAAAGCCTTGCAGTTGCTTTTCTTGAGGGCAATGGTGTTGTGCATCTAAACTTTATTAAAATTAGAAAGGAGTCAAAGCGAGAGTAAGAGGAGGGTGACGAAGAAGGCGAACAATTTTGAGTTCTCCCACTCGAGAAAAATCATCCATGCAGTTTCCATGTATTCATGATTCAAAGGCAGTCAAAGGGAGTTTTTGAGTAAACAGTAAACTAATATCTCTAGCCTAAGACCTTTTCCGATGCCTTGACTTCTCTCCAGCAACTAGCCGGTGTGCGGCTAAGGTGTCTAACCTTTGTGCTTCATCCCTAGTCCTTGATCTGTGAGTTATGAGATCAAGATATAAGAAAGGCCTGGCTGGAGAAGACACCACTCTCTATGCAAAATGGTCATTTACCGTAACCCTAGTCCTTCACTGTGCTTATAAATCCTCCTTCCTCTGCTTAATCCATTATAAAATTCTCTTACCAATGCTGGATATGTGGGTAAATCTAGCGAGCACACTTTCTTCCATCCCATATCCTTAAATTTCTTCCAATAGAGAAACCTTTCGATTCAAATAAATCAAAATTAACTTTCCTCCCAGTGGTAATGGTCTTACCAGCTAATTGATCAACCTTAGGAGATGAGGGTGATGGTGGTGAATCCCTTGAGTGGCCGAAGAGGAAAAGGCGATGGTTGCCTCCGAACCGTGCGTCTCTTCGTTGGAACGGATGCTCCAGCACGAATCTGCGCCTCTTTGGTGCCATTGAGAGGATTGGAAGGTTAATCAGGGGTTTTGAGTAGATTTGGGGAAGTTGAAAAAGTTTTGGAGTTCTTGGAACGGTTTAGGAGACGATTGGAATGATTGGGGGTCGACTCCGCCTTTTTATTTTTGACCTAACTCGACTTAGAGTCGACTCCCGAAAACTGGGTGTCGACTCCAGCCAGAAAAGTCTGTCAGCGCTCGTATTAGAGTCGGCTCCACAAAAGCCAGAGTCGGCTCTAATCACTCAGACAGAATATCAAAAACTCAGGTGTCGACTCCGCAAACTATCAGAGTCGACTCTAACAGTTCCAGAGATAAAATTAAGTTTCAAGGATTTGAAACTATCCAAATTAATCATCAAATTATAGATTAAAGTTCTTTAGCAATTGGGGAAACATTGAATCAAGATCTAGATAGATTTCCTTATTGAAATAACAAGATATTTCAAGAAAATGATGAATCTAGATAGATGTCCTTAAGAGTTTCAGAAAACTATTCCAAATGATCACAAACTCCTAATTCTCCTCTAAGATACAAAATCTTCTTCACTTAAGGGTTTTGTTAATATATCTGCAAGTTGTTCTTCAGTATTCACATAATCAAGACAAATTTCATTATTGGCTACATGTTCTCTTATAAAGTGATATCTTATTCAATATGCTTTGTTCTGAGTGTTGAATTGGATTTTTAGTAAGATTTATTGCACTTGTATTATCACATCTTATGGGTGTCTTATCAAGTGTGATACCATAGTCTTCAAGTTGTCTCTTAATCCATAGGATTTGAGCACAGCAACTTCCTGCTGCAACATACTGCTTCCGCAGTAGATAATGCAACCGAATTTTATTTTTGCTAAACCATGAGATTAAGTTACTTCCTAAAAATTGGCATGCACCACTTGTGCTTTTTTATCTAACTTGCATCCGGCATAATCAGAATCTGAGTATGCAATTAGATTTAATGTGGAGTCTCTAGAATACCATAAACCTACATTTTTTGTTCCACTTAAGTATCTTAGTATTCTTTTAACAGCTATTAAGTGTGATTCTTTAGGTTCTGATTGAAATCTAGCACATAGACATACAGAAAACATAATATCTGGTCTACTTGCGGTTTTAAATAAAGAAGGGATCCGATAATACCTCGATAATACTTTTGATCGACCTTTTTACCTTCTTCATCTTTGTCCAGCTTGCATGAAGGACTCATTGGTGTTCCGAGGGGTTTCATTGTTTCCATACCAAACTTTTGAGTAGTTCTCTTGTGTATTTGGTTTGGTTGATAAAGATTCCCTCTTTACTTTGTTTGATTTGGAGTCCAAGGAAGAAGTTGAGTTCTTCCATCATGCTCATCTCGAATTCTCCCTGCATCAACTTTGCAAATTCTTGACAAAGAGAATCGTTAGTAGCACCAAAAATAATGTCATCTACGTATATTTGTACTACAAGCAAATCTTTATTTTTTCTTTTCAAAAATAGTGTTTTATCAACATTACTCTTGTAAATCATTTTCAATTAAAAATTTACTTAATCTATCATACCAAGCTCTAGGTGCTTGTTTCAAACCATATAAAGCTTTGTGCAATTTAAAAACGTGATTTGAAAATTCATGATCTTCAAAACCTGGTGGTTGTTCTACATAAACTTCTTCATTTATAAATCCATTTAAAAATGCGCTTTTTACATCCATTTGAAATAAGTTAAAGTTCATGTGACATGCAAATGCTAGTAATAGCCTAATAGCTTCTAATCTAGCTACAGGTGCAAAAGTTTCATCAAAATCAATACCTTCCTCTTGATTATATCCTTTTGCAACTAATCTAGCCTTGTTCTAATTACAATGTCATTTTCATCTAATTTATTTCTAAAACCCATTTGATCCTATTACTGAATGATTTTTAGGTCTTTCAACTAAAGTCCATACATTATTTCTTGTAAATTGATTTAATTCTTCTTGCATTGCTAACATCCAATTATTATCTTTTTCAGCTTCTTCTATAGTTTTAGGTTCAATTTGTGATACAAATGCAAGATGATTACTAATATTTCTCATATATGATCTAGTTCTTATTCCTTGAGATGGATCACCTATAATCAATTCCTTGGGATGACTATGAGCATATCTCCAGTCTCTTGGAAGATCTATATCATTATGATCAATATTGACATCATCGACCTTATGTGAATTATCATCTTTAGCTTCTTGTTCATGATCAGAAGATACTTCAATATTATGTTTTTCAAGATCTTTTTCAATTATGTTTGTATCTTCCTCATCATCAATCTTTTCAGATCCAGTTGCTAAAGATTCATCAAAAACTACATGTATGGATTCTTCTACTATTAAGGTTTTCTTGTTAAAGATTCTATAAGCTTTACTAGTTGTTGAATAACCTAGAAAAATTCCTTCATCAGATTTAGCATCAAATTTTCCTAAGTTGTTTTACCATTATTATGAATGAAACATTTACATCCAAATGCATGAAAGTATTTTATATTTGGTTTTCTTTCATTCCATAATTCATAAGGCGTTTTCTTTAATATTGGTCTTATTAAAGCTCTGTTTAAGATGTAACATGCTGTGTTAATTGCTTCCGCCCAATAAGCCTTTCCCAACATCCCATCAATACTCGGGGCTTCTAAGTGCTCCACATAAGTCTTTCCCAACATCCCATCAGCTGAGACGGCAAGACAGGATAAGGCGTCGGCTCTAGCATTCTCCTGTCGAGGAATGTAGCTGACGCTGAAGTGAGTGAAGGGGGAAACCAGCGAGTGCACCATTCTAAGTAATGGGCCATGATGGGATCCCTTGCCTCGTATTCCTTTGTAATCTGGCCGGTAACCAGTTGGGAGTCGGTGAATGCCCTAAGGCATTTCACCCCAAGCTCTCGAGCCAACCTCACGCCGGATAGCAAAGCTTCATATTCCGCTGATTGTTAGTGGCTGGAAAGAGGAAGCGAAGTACACATTCGGTCACAACCCCATCCGAGTTGGCCAAGATGAGGCCTGCTCCGCTCCCTTGAGAGTTGACGCCCCATCCACATGAAGAACCCACTCATCATCACTGGTTCCGTGGGGCTGAGTGTCCATAGGAGGTTCTTTAAGTGGCTCCATTCCCCAAGTACATTCAACCAAAAAATCTACCAAGACTTGAGACTTCATGGCCGAACGGGGGCAGAAAGATAGATCAAACTCCCCCAGCTTGAGGGCCCACCTTGCCAGCCGGCCGAAGGTATCTGGGCAAGCTAGGACTGTCTTCAGAGGCTGGTATGTGATCACCGCGATCGGGTGGGCTTGAAAGTACGGCCGTAGACGCTGGGCAGACACGATCAATGCAAAGATGATTTTTCCATGTTTGAATATCGGGTCTCTGTATCATGAAGCACCTTACTCGTATAGTATATCGGCCTTTGCGTGCCATCAGTGTCCACACGGACTAGCACAGAGCTAACAGCTTCAGGAGAGGCCGCAAGGTATAGAAGGAGTTCTTCTCCACCCGTCGGCTTGGCTAGCAGTGGCGGGGTAGATAAAATTCCTTTAACCCTTCGAACGCCTCCTGGCATTCTTTCATCCACTCGAACTCGTTGATTCTGCGAAGCGCCTTGAAGAAAGGCAGACACCTTTTAGTGGACTTGGATAGGAAGCGGCTTAGGACGGCTGCTCTTCCTGTTAGGCGCTGTATTTTCTTCTTATTGGTAGGAGGCCTCATGTCCAAGATGGCTTGGACTTTGTCTGGGTTTGCTTCGATCCCCCTCTGGGTCACCATGAAACCCAAAAACTTCACAGCTGTTACCCCAAATGCACACTTGCGAGGGTTCAGCTTCATCTGATACCGACGAATGCTGTCAAAGGTTTCTGCTAGGTCCACGATGTGGTCACTAGCATGGACGCTTTTTGTCAGCATGTCATCCACGTACACTTCCATGTTACGCCCTATCTGACCTTTAAAGACCTTGTTCATCAGCCTCTGGTAAGTGGCTCCCGCGTTCTTTAACCCGAAAGACATCACCTTGTAGCAATATAGCCCCTTTTCGGTTATGAAGGAGGTAGCTTCTTCATCCGCCGGATTCATCCGGATCTGGTTGTATCCAGAGAAAGCATCCATGAAGCTAAGGACCTCATGGCCAGATGTAGCGTCCACCAGTTAATCAATTCGAGGCAGGAGAAAGCTGTCTTTGGGGCATGCCTTGTTAAGATCGGTGAAATCTACGCACATTCTCCAGCTTCCATTGGTCTTGCGGACTAGAACCACATTAGCCAACCATTCGGGGTAGTGGACCTCCCGAATGTGGCCCGCAGTCATTAACTTACGGATCTCCTCGTTAATAGCTTTCTGTCTGTCGGGAGCAAAGTTTCTCTTTTTATGTCGGACCGGCCGACACCCTGGCTTGAGGTTAAGTCGATGGGTGATTACTTCTTCAGGGACGCCCGGCATGTCTGAGGATGACCATGCGAAGATGTTAGTGTTGGCACGCAGGAAAGTAAGAAGTTGGTGGCGTGCTTCCTCTGGGAGCAATGCTCCCACCTGAACAGCCCTTGCCGGGTCATCACCCAAGGGGAGGGTTAGAAGGTGCTCTGCCGGCTCTCGCCTTCTTCCCAACTCCCTAGGATCGAGTGACTCTGAGGCTGTCGCCGACGCCGCGTTCAGTGGGCTGGGAGACAAATGGTAGCAAGGCGGAAGTGGGCTTTACTCCCCCTTCATTTCTCCGATCCCTTCATTGGTGGGGAACCTTACCAATAATCTCTTAGTGAAGATTACGACATCCAGCAGATTCAACCCCGGTCTTCCCAAGATGGCATTATAAGCCAGCGGGACCCGGACTACCAAAAAGTTTATAACCACGGTGCTCTGACATGGAGGGGTTCCAGCCGTGACCGGGAGGGCAATTTCCCCCTCAACACTCACTGAATCTCCCGTGAAGCCCATTAGCGATGTGGCAATAGGTCGGAGCAAAGACCTTGATAAGTTCATCCGAACAAAAGCCTCATAACTCAAGACATCCACAGAGCTTCCACTATCAATTAAGATTCTTTTTACAGGGTGTTTGGCTATAGTCATGGACACCACGACGCTGTCGTCATGTTTATTAACTACCCCATCTAAATCCTTTCCGAAGAAAGGAATACAGAGTCTATTCCCTCTCGCGGCCTCTTCGAACTACCATCCGCTCCCCAGGAAATCATAGCTATAGTCTTTTCAGTTGGGGTATTATCCACGCCAGCTAGGCGACTTGGAGGCACCGGGGGATCTGACGCGGGGAGATTTCTCCATCGAACGAATTTGCCCAGGTGACCTTGCTGAACCAGCTCCTCGATGGCCTTTTTTAGATGGCGGCAGTCCTCGATGTTGTGACCGTAGTCTCGGTGGTACCGGCAGTAAAACTCCTTATTGCGGGGGGGCCCAGACTTCAAGGGAGTCGGACGCTTGAAATAAGGTTCCTCCTCAATCTTCAGCAGGATGTGAGAGATGGGAGCCATGAGGGGGGTGAATTGCTCCTTGGGTACCAGTATCTGTG
>UESW01004021.1:46747-76977 GCA_900491605.1 Calamus simplicifolius
AAGCATTAAAAATATTTAATCTCATCTTCTTATTTCCAAAAGATACATCCATCACACCCATTCTACAATTTATATATGCATTAGCGGTAGCCAGAAAAGGTCTTCCAAGAATGATGGGAATTTTGTTAGGATTACTGCTAGATTTCATATCTAGCACAAGGAAGTCGACAGAAAATAAAATTCATCTACCTTTCACTAATACATCTTTCAATATTCCATGAGGTACTTTGACTGATCTATCTGCCAATTGTAGTGTTATCATCGTGGGTTTCAACTCTCCAAATCCGAATAACTCATACACTGAACTTGGGAGAAGGTTTACACTCGCACCCAAATCTAGTAATGCTTTTTTGATTGTGAAGTTCCCTATGACACATGATATAATCGGGGTACCAGGATCTTTTAGTTTGGGTGGGGTTATTTGCTGAACAACTGAGCTAACTTGCTCAGTCAATGGATCTTTTTTGGTATTTGTGTCTTGGCTTTCCATTTTTGTGTGCATAGATCCTTCATAAATTTGTCATAAGCTGGAACTTGCTTGATAGCATCGAGAAGAGGTAAGTTTATTTGGACTTGCTTAAATAACTCAAGCATTTCATTCATTTTTATATTCTTCTTGTCCAAAGACAAAGAGATTCTAAAGCACTAGGGAATGGGCTTTAGGTGTGATTGCTTGATCATTGCATTCCTTTTCTTCTTCATTTCTTCTCTTTTCCGGTTTAGCCACTTCTAATTTCTGGGTTGGTTCAGGTGGGTTCAATGTTTTTTCACTTCTTAGAGTCATGACTAATTTAGCATGTTCTGAAATTTGTCAGGACTATTGGAACCCTCAGCCATGAATTATCCTTTGGGTTATTGATAGGCTGACTAGGTAACTTACCCTCCTCCCTTCTACTGAATGCTATGGCTAATTGACTATCTGAGTTTCTAGTTTTGCAATAGACTGTGTATGGGAGTGAAGGATTTGAGTATTCATTTATAGCCCTTTCAATGCTTGTACCACCTTGTCTTCGAAAGTAGGATGATTATTGATGGAGGTTGTAGGATGTTTGGGTATTAAGAATATGGCATGCTTCTAAAATTGGTTTCCTGATTATTAAGTCTGATTAGATGAATTGGTTATAGGTTGAGGTTTCCAAGAAAAATTTGGATAATTTTGCCAGCCAGGATTGTAAGTATTCGCATATGGATCATTTCCTATTTAGGAGCCAATCGGGTTTGGGCTTGTGGGCTTGCTCTTGAACAAGCTCAGAAAATTTGTATGCAGCTGAACATTCACCTGTAGAATGAGTCAGACTTGAGCAGATTATACAAATATCATGATTCTGAATAGATGGGGAAGAGGTATTTCCAACTTATAGAATTTGGTCAAGTTTCTGGGATAGTCATCTACCTTAGTATAGATATCTATAGAATGATCTATTTCATATATTCCACCTCTTTTAGGTTTTATGGGAGGGTCTCTATAAGCAACTGACATGTGATGTAATGAATTCTCATTCAATGTCTCAAAGAGTTGCCAAGCTTCATGTTCATTCTTTAACATAAATGTCCCACCACATGAAGCATCAACCATTTATCGATACTTTTTTGATAATCCATCATAAAAATATTGAACTAACTTTATTTAGGTATGGCATGATGCAGACATTTTTAATCAATTCTTTTAATCTCTCCCATGTCTCATGAAACATCTCGTCATTAGTCTGAAAAAAACTTGCTATGGCTTTTCTAATTTGATTCGTTTTTCCTATAGGAAAATATTTCTTAAGAAAGTCTATCTGAGAATGATCGTAAGTTGAAATTATTATAGTATCTAATAAATTTAACCAATATTTGGCTTTATCCTTAAGAGAAAATGGGAACAACTTAAGTCTAAGAGCATGGTCAGAAAAATTTGAATTTTTACGGTTGAACAAATTTCCTAGAATTCATCTAAGTATTTGTATGGATCCTCATTTGTAAGTCCATAAAATGAAGGTAACATTTGAATCACACTTGACTTGATCTCATATTGAGTGGCCTCCACTGGAGGCACTTGAATGCAAGGAGAGTAGGTATACTTTGAATGAGTGAAATATTCTTTTAACTATCGTGGTGGATCATTTTCGTTATTAGGATCCATAATTCTATGTCCGTTTATTATAAAGGTTCTCTCTATTTTAGAATCTAGGGGTATAAGATTAGATTGTAACGATCGGCGACCAAGCATACACCCTATCGGTGTACTCTAACACAAACAGTAATTCAGTTTTTTTTTTACTAATGTAATAGAAGAGAAAGGAGAAGATTCTAAAAGAAGTATCCTAAGAGATTCCTAGAACTAAGAGGAGTGAAGACTAATTTAATTAGAATTTAATAATTATTAGCAATCAAGTTAACAAAGATTAAACTCTCTACCCTAGGCTTAACCTAAATCTAGATAGCTCCTAACTTCCAAGACTACCTTGGAGCCCTCAAGTCAAAAATTAGCTGATCAACTAGCCAGTTAAGAATAAGGTTAGTAGGAGTCCCCACGTTGCTTACTAGGTAAGTGAACAGAATCAGTTAAGTAACCACTTTCCTCTTCTTTTCTAGACATCAGTTAAGCAGTCAATCTCAACCCGGTCCAACTCTTTTGGGTGCCTTGTCCTATTGAGCTCGAGTGCCTTAGAGGCTGACATCTAGTTAATTTTAAAATTAAAGGCTTGGGTTAATGCAAAATGAAGAATGTGGTTTATGGGCAGGAAGGGTGATCAACTCCCCACCTTATCTTGATTAGGGGTTTGTGCCCTTAAAGTTAATTATGAAAATGCTATGCAACAAGCAGATGTCAAGCTCTTGAGGAAATTAATCTACTTTAAAAAAAAAAAATTTGTGGTTAAGTTTTTAATTCCCTAATAAATTATGAGATGTCAATGGAAATATTTTAAGTTTTGTAGAAAATAAATTTACCTAAGTCAATCTAAGCATAGAAAATAAATAAAATATTTTTTAAAATTTTTATTATTTTATTATTTATGTTTTATGGAAAGTGTCTTAGGGTTTTCTTTCAAGTTTTTTTTTAAGTTACGTTAATTAAAAAAAAGTTGATTAGGTTAAAAGTGGATTTGTAATCAGAAGGAAAATAATTTTTTTATGTTAAAATGAAAATAAAAAAATATAACAATTAAGGTAACTAAAAATAAGAATAAAATTTTAAAAAAATCATGATAATTTTTTTATAATATATATATATATATATATATATATATATATATTAAAATAACTACACTTAAGTCCTCGGCAATGGTGCCAAAATCTGATGCGTGTCGTAGCACAATAATTAAAACACCTTAATTTTACTAATAAAGTAGCGAGAGTAAGGGATCAAATCCATAGGGAATTTAGTAGTTATCTTGAAATAAATTTATGCAATTAAAATTTTAAATAAATAGATAATAAGAATAATTAAGATATAATCTATCTTAATGAGAGCACGACTCATACCCATAGATCACGGCCCGTCTCTTTTAAGAATAGACCAGTCAAGAATTATTTTCACTTAAAGAAAATTTACAAAGAATTAAACATGAATAAATATTTTATTTTAAAGCATCCAAAGGAATAAATAAAAAATAAAACAAAAAACTCTTCTTTTGTGACATCAAGAAGGCAATAGCATCAAGAAGGCAATAGCAGCTTTAGATCTGCTTCTAGATCGACCTTCTAGAACTTCAAACCAAGAGAACGTTTTTCTGGACTCTCGAGCACACGATCGCCTCATGAATGCCTCTCCTTCTTCCTCTGTTTGGGATAGATCTCACATCAGCCCAGCCAGAACTATTTATAGATGCTCATATGGAGAGAACACGGAGAAGACATAGAGAAATCATGGAGAGATCATGAATGTCCATATTAGATGCTTAGTTTCTTTGCGTGTTTCATGAACACGGAGAGAATGCGCTGATTTCCTTCCAAATTTGAGATTCTTTTCGATTTGGCATCCAAACAAAATGCAAAGAGATTTTGGACAGATAACAAATGATTCTCCTTCCAATTTGAGAGTCTTCAATCCAATTTATTTTCTAATTGATTGGTAGAGTGATGAGATCAGAAGGGAAGAAGAATCGGAAGAGAAAAATGAATCAGTGAAAACTGCGATTGAACTCGACAATTGGTTTACTGAGTTTGCTTTAAGAGCAGGCAGATAAAGATAAATCGAGCTCATTTTAAGTCCGATTTGAGTATCGTTTGCATCGTTGGACTCCTAAAATTGAGCTCTTTAAGTTGATAAGGTTTTACCTAAAATATTATATAAAATATTTATATATTAAATAATAATAGGTAATTTGACATATTAATTAATAGGTTTATGATGATTATTTGTGTGTTTATCAGAATGCGAGTCATGTTTACTTGGCAAGATCACCAAGTCACCTTTTATTGAAAAAGGCAAGCGAGCAACTAAATGTTTGGGTTTAGTACATTCGGATGTATGTTGACCTATCAACATTCAAGCCATAGGAGGATTTTCTTATTTCATCATGTTCATAGATGACCATAGTAGATATGGTTATGTGTATTTGATGAAGCATAGATTTGAAGCCTTTGAAAAGTTTAAAGAATTTAGATGTGAAGTAAAAAAACAAACTGGCAAGAGTATTAAGATACTTCGATCAGATCGAGTGGTGAATACTTGAGCTATGAGTTCGTAAATTATTTGAAGGAGAATGGGATTCTTCCTTAATGGACTCCTCTTGGTACACCACAGCATAATGGTGTGTCAGAAAGGAGAAATCGCACACTGTTAGACATGGTACGTTCAATGATGGGCCTTGCAGATCTTTCAAAAATGTTTTGGGGTTATGCGCTAAACACTGCTGAATATATCCTAAATCGAGTTCCATCTAAATCGATCAACTCCATTTCTTATGAGATATGGTATGAAAAGAAACCATCCCTTATTCATTTAAGGGTTTGGGGCTGTTATGCTTATGTAAAGTATAATGAATCAGATAAGCTTAAAGCTAGATCTGATAAATACAATTTTGTAGAATATCCAAAACAAATAAAAGGATACTATTTCTACTATCCACTTAAGAAAAAGGTGTTTGTCTCAAGACATGCCACATTTCTAGAGAATGAGATTCTCACAATAGGTAGTGGGAGTAAGATTGAACATAGTGAAGCTCAATAACCACAAATTAATAAAGGCCCATTAGATGGAATGGAGCATATGCCGAATACAGTGGGAGTTGAGCAGGAGATTCAATCCACATTCAAGCAGTTGTTGCATGAAAATCAACATGTAGCTCCAAGTACACACCAGCTTTGTAGATCTAGTAGGATAATTCACATCCCTAAAAGATATGCATTTCTCATATAGAATGATGAGCCTACCAACTAGAAGAGGCAATGTCTAACATTGACTCTGAGAGATGGCTTGAGGCCATGAAACCTGAGATGGACTACATGTATGACAACTGGGTATGGACCTTGGTTAATCCACCTGAAGGGGTAAAACCCATTGGGTGCAAATGGGTTTTCAAGAAGAAGACTGACATGGATGGTAATGTGATTACCTATAAGGCAAGACTAACTACAAAAGGTTACAAGCAAAGACAAAGTGTTAACTTTGATGAAATCTTTTCACTGTAGCCATGCATAAGTCCATAAGGATTTTGCTTGCAATAGTAGCATATTTTGACTATGTGATTTGGCAGATGGATGTCAAGATCATCTTCCTAAATGAAAATTTAGAGGAGGATGTGTATATGACACACCAGAAGGTTTTGAATCCATAGATCCTAAGAAAGTGTGCAAGCTACAAAGGTCTATTTATGAACTTAAGCAAGCCTCAAGAAGTTGGAACATCCGATTTGATGTGACAATCAAAGAGTTTGATTTCATAAAAAACGAGGATGATCCATGCGTATACAAGAATGTTAGTGGGAATAATATTATTTTCTTGATATTATATATGGATGACATATTATTAATAGGAAATAATATATCCTTCTTTCAAGAAGTGAAGGATTGGTTGTCAGGTAAATTCTCCATAAAGGATTTGAGAGAAGCAACCTATATACTAGGTATAAAGATCTATAGAGATAGATTAGAAGGTTGCTTGGATTGACTCAATCCACATACATAGATAAGATGCTAAAGCAGTTTAGCATGAAGAAATCCAAGAACAAAATTTTGCCAATGTCGCATGGGGTACATCTCTCCAAGGACATAAGTCCTAAGACCTAAGAGGAAAGAGAGTATATGGATAGGATACCATATACATCAGCAATTGGATCCATTATGTATGTGATGCTATGTACGAGGCCTAATGTTTCTTATGCCTTGAGTATCACGAGTAGATATCAAGTAAACCTTGATGAAAAATAATGGATGGCAGTCAAGAATATCCTTAAGTACTTATGAAGAACTAAGGATATATTCTTGGTTTATGAAGGACCCAACCTTACAGTTTGGGGTTACATGGATCCTAGTTTTTAGTTTGATAGAGATGATTATAAATCACAATCAGGCTATGTGATGGTGCAGTCAGCTGAAAGTGTTTCAAGCAGAAGATGACCGCTGACTCTACGACTAAAGTCAAGAGTACATTGCAGCATCAGATGCAGCTAAAGGAGCAGTTTAGATCAAAAAGTTTATCACTGAACTTGGAGTGATTCCAAGCATTGTTAATCCAATATTCTTGTATTGTGATAACAATGAAGCTATTGCACAAGCCAAGGAGCCAAGGTCTCATCAGAGATCCAAATATGTACTTAGAAGATATCATGTAATTAGAGAAATTATTGAATGAAATGATATAAAAATAGAACGAGTCCCCACGGGCGATAATATTGTCGATCCGTTCACTAAAGTCCTACCGCAGCAGAAGCATGATAGTCATGCTGAGTCACTTGGTATTAGATACATGGGTGATTGGATCTAGTGCAAGTGGAAGATTGTTAGTGTGTGCCCTATATCCAATTGGATTAGATGCTAGTTTGTATGCATTTCTTTATGAATGCAAATCAAATTTATTAATTTTTTTATCTATCTGGGTGTAATATATATATTAGATATATTTTACCTGTGAGATAAAGTCCAAAAGAATATAAACTGTGCATATGGAATTTGTAATAGAGATTACAAATTGTGAGATCCAAAATTGCGCATTATGGTTTGATTCTTTATATTTTCCTAGTCGATATGTAGACAGGATTGGGCACTATCGAATGCCGATGAGACTAGCACATATTGCATATCTTCACCCTTATGATGAGCAGCTGATCTCGCAAGCTAAAGTATGGAGATACTTAGATAGGTGTGTGGATGTTCATTATTGTAACGATGCATTGGATGATCCGCACAGAGATCCCATATGAATATTCTATATAGTGTCAATGGTTGATCTCTGATGATGGTGGTGCGAGTGATCCTTTGACTTGAAATCTTCATTGCACCTCATATGTGAAATGTCATGCTTTGACGACATGCAAATATTGCTCTAGCCATGGATGGCAAATACGGTATCTATTGGGTATGACATGAAGCACATGAAGATGGTGTTTGATCAAGACAGGATTCGTCTCCCTTGATAGAAAGGATTATATCCCACGGCCACTTGATGGATTAAATTGACTGTTAAATCCTTGCAAGGTTGAGTTGGAATTTGAAATGGTTTCGAAGTTCTAATTCATATGAGTCAATTTTTTTGAGATCAAGTAAACAAAGATAAATGACATGGTTGATACATTCCATACCACTAATTGATCAAGGATATGTGATGAAGGGATTGAATCATACGGTAACCGTTCATGTACATGTGTTGATGACCACATCAACAAAAACCTTAACACTTGAGTGGTCATAATGCTTTGCTAGAGGCCACTCATGATCTATAATCATGGATTCTTTGACTTAATCAAGGAGTTGATTTGGTTAAAGAATTGACTTGGACAAGGTGTTGATCAAGTCATCCTTAGGGTCAATGCCAACGTGTCAAGGGACCTAATGGGTCACACGCATTAAGAGATTTTGTATGAAGTTAAAATGAAAATTAAGTTGAACTTAATTCAGATTAGATGACCAATTAATTATGATTGGGTTTGACTCAATCTTAATGAGAGAATATGAAATTGATGAATAGGATTCATCATAAAGGAAAGAATTTTGTGTTCAAGGGAGAGACCTTTTATACATGTGATGTATATATAAAATTCATTAATTGGATACTCAATTAGGCTTGATCCATGTGATGGATGGCTTAGATTAATTAATATTAATATGTGGTATTTAATTGGATCCATATGATGGCATGATTTTATTCGTGGAAACCCAATTGAGTCGAGAGCTAAGATCGTGCCACATGAAGGATATATCCATGCCCATGTAATGGACATGACCCATCTCCACGTCATGGAGGAGGGAACACCCATGATCTGGGCCATCATTATGAAGCCAAATTCAAGGTTGCGACGTTGGATTCATGGGATGACCAATTTTCTAATTTTTAGGGATGTGGTTTGATGGTTGTAATCCTAACATTATCATGATAACAAATATACTAAATTTGTTAGGATAATTTGTTATAACAAATATCCTAAATTTATTAGGATAATTTGTTATCAACTTGATATGGTTGAATGGTTAGGTGGTTGAAAGAAAATTATCCTTTTTTATGGAACTACACAATTTTCTTTTCATGTATAAAAAGGAGAGAGACACCCCCTTCAAAAGACATGCCTAACTCCTTCCTTTTCTCTCTCTTGAATGCCTAACACTCACTTTCTCTCTCTAAAATATCCTTTCTCTATGTAGGACGTTCCTCTCTCTCTCCCTTGATTGATCAAGACTTGATCTTGATCAATTTTTTTTTTAATTTAAAAAATTAATTGAAAAAGAAAAGAGGCGCTAGCATCCCTTGCAAGAAGGTTATCATCCAATTCTAGGAGGACATCATCCAAAAATCTTCGCATGGATCACCATTAGAGGCCGAACGCATCGATGGCTAATGATAAATCATTTACCAGCTTCATCAGGCTTTATTCCCGATAAAGAACACATGTATGATCTATTATTTAATTATGTATTATTTCTTGTTAATTGAATATGTTCCCTAAGGATTTTGGATTTGAAAATTAAATTTATTTTTATTTTTATCTTTCGCTACGTGATATATATGAATTTGATTCATATAAAATATACGTAATTTCAACCAGTAATCACTTCTCCCTTATTTTTGGTTCCTATCTTTGGGGTTGTTTCCGAAAAAGAAAACAAGGAAATAAAAATTTCATTCTTATGCAGCTTAGCTGGCTTCCATAAATAACAAAGGCAAGTCATAGTGATCAGTCTTCTGGCCAGGCCCCTTCCAAGGCTCTGCTATTTGTTATTGCTTCTTGTTAATTATTCTCCCTGTCTCCATCTCTGTTTGCTTTAAGCTTGTGTTCAATAATATGTTGTGAGATTTTGCCTTATCCTATTGTTTCGGTACTTCCTAATCGTTCGCCTTTTCTCTTCTTAGGATTGGTTTCTGGAAGTTTAAATGTGAGCATGCATAGGGTTTTGGGAGGGGTCAAGGGGCCCTTCACTCCCTCTCAGTGGGTGGAACTGGAACAGCAAGCCTTGATCTACAAATATTTGAATGCAAATGCTCCCATTATGCAGTTCTTTATTTACTTGATATGTTGCCTGTTACTTGACTTTGAAACTTTATTTCTTCAGCTCACTCGAAGACCTTGTTCCAATTTCATGGATACAGTGCAGCGGGATATCACACAAAGCATGCGGGGCATTCTAATTGACTGGCTTGTTGAGGTTTGTTAATTTTCTATTCTTATTTTTCCTTCAATCTTCATTTAATTTTTTTTGCCAAAGATATTTGTTCTTTGCTATATGTCTTTAGGATTGAAATGTTAGCATGATTAATGCAGGCACCATAAAACATAAGAACTGTGGAATTAACTTTTTACTAAAATCTTCTAAAATGAGTTGGTGATGAGTTGGCTAAAGTAAATTGCCATACAGGATCTAAGGTTGGTTTCTTAAATAAATGGCTAAGACATGGTTTTGATAACTAAAAGAAATTTGGGAGCCCTAACCAAAAAATCATGCACATATGAAAGTCAAGGTCAGAATTTTAATATTCATAATGCAAAAAGAATATATCTCTTTCCTCCAAATAATTATAATTGTTATTTTTGAAAAATGAATTATTATTTGGTCAAATTTAAGCCAAGTTCAGTAAAGTATATTATACAATATAGAACTATTTGTGATCAATATACAACTGTTTCCATTAGGTTTTAGATTAACTCTAAGACAAACAACGGATAAAGTATTTCCTGATAATACTTAAACTGCATGAAACTAATGACAATCAAACTAGCAGCAGGTGCAGGATGGTCAAGTCTTCAGATTATGACAAGACAATTATTTCTTATCCAATCGCATTGCAGTATTCGACTCATTAAAGAAATTTGTATGAGTAATTTGTAGGTTTGTAGCTAGATCTACCACATTGATGCTGGTATTTCTTTTTCTATTGGTTTTTTTTTCCTTCATTGATTTTATAGCATGCTTTTCTAAGTTCTTTTAATTTCCATTAGATTTTCTTTTCATCTGGTGCATGCAATCCTGTTATTTTATGTAGTTAATCTTTTAAAATCAAGGTTACATAATCTCTTTAGTCTCAGATGTATGCTTGCTGTAACGATTTAAATTTTCATGGTTTATCTATTTACTTTCTTTGACTTATTAATGAAAACCATTTAAAATCAGAAAACATGGTTTATCTTTAATCTCTCTGCCTGCACTTAATGGTGGATGAAGCGGAGACAACTACAATCATGCCTGAGACACAGAGTCTGCTAGTATGAACGACAAAAGTGGCTTGCAGCGAGAGGAGAGGATGAAGTGGACATGATCAAAGAAGCCCTTTGTTTTCTGATTTTAAAGGGATGGCAATGTACATATCAGATATTTTTAACTTTGGTTTAGTCCATATGTAGTACAATATCTATTCTTGTTGCTAGGGAAAAGTAAAACGTATAGAGGCATATATGTATTTGAAATCTTTTTGACTCCTGAATTATCATCCTATTCTCTTATATTTGATGAAATTCTTTGGATTTTGCATCTCAAGTGATACTCTTAAAATTGAATGACCATATTCTACTTTTGTTAAAATTTAAATGTGCAGACTAGCTATTCAGGCTTGGGTCTTGAAGAACTGCACACAAAAGGAGGAATGGTAATTTAAAATAGAAATATAATTTTTAAATATTAAACAATTTAAAATATAATAAATATAACTTTTTTCTATGATTTTAAACATATTTTGTAGGGAAAAAAGAAAAAATATTTATTTTTTTTTCTAAAATTGAATTTATTTTGCAGGTAAAAATGGTTAAAAAATAATTTTTTAAAAAAATTATCTTACTATTTTTTCCTATGATTTTAAGAAATTTTGTAAGGAAAGATGTGGATAAAAAATTATTATTTATGATTTTTTCCTATGATTTTGGGGTTTTTCTTAGGGAAAGAAATCACTCAAAATTATTATTAGTTAACTTTTTCCTACGATTTTAAAAATTTTCGTAGGGAAATATGTGAATAAAAAAAATTTCGATTTTTTCCTATGATTTTAGTGTTTCTCGTAGGGAAAGAAATTATTAAAATTATTATTAGCCAACTTTTCTCTGCGATTTTAAAAAAAATCGTAGGAAAAGATATGGATAAAAAAATATTTTTTTGATTTCTTCCTATGATTTTTTATTTTTGTAGGCAAAATTATTTAAAATTAAAATTTAAATTTCAAAAGGTCTGGTCTTGACCACAGGATTATGTTTCTTTATTCTGCTTTCTGTATTCTGTCTTGGACAAAAAAATGTCTGTTTTCTGTATTTGTCTCACCACGTTGGACTAAAAATATAGCTTTTGACCACAAAATTAGACGATCAAAACCCTATATTACATGTGCTTTTTATAGCAGATATGAACATTGCACATACCACATGGTGGACTCCATGGTAATATAATGCAAATTTTTTGCAGCTTAGTTTCTGTTACCGAGGTGATTACTAGATAGATATCGTTTGTTACAAAAGTGACAATACAAGAAGCAACAACGACACCTTTAAAGCCCCTTTCTTTGAAAATACTAGTAAGTGCCAGCCATGGAATGAAGGTTTTCTCGGATTTATGTTGCCTTGTCAGCACACAATTGCATAGGACCACCAATAACATTAGTAGTAAGAACTAGGTCAGTAACATTTCACCTAACTCATCAAACAAGTGATGCTAATCAACTAAATAATACATTTATGTTATCTAAAGGAAAGAAATAGTCTAACTACATTCATTTAAAACCATACTAAGAAAATTAAAGCAAAAGCAAAGTTCACAGTAAACCTTCAAAAAAAAATTTCATGTTCATCAGTGATAGGATGGAGGCGTTAAAAACATATATTCCAATTTATCCTCCATAAGCATGTACTAACAATGATGTTTGCTAGTTTAACTTAAATGATGGGCTTACATGATGGTTTGCATAATATGTGCGCACTATTATCCCAGTGATAAGATCAAAATGTTGATTTTTCAAGACACCAATGAAATAGAATAACTGATCACTTTTCTGAAAGTGCTAACGCAACATGATGAGCATATATTATACATCCTAGCTACAAATATGACCATCTAAAAGCAAATTTGTAATAGCATATCCAAGAAACCAAGTCAATGTTGATACTTCCTTAAAATGAGATGCAAGTGTCACTTGACCCAAAAATGAAGAAACCAAAAAGATATGCCATGTCACCAATAAAGCACTCCCGTGCTTGTGCTAGACAATATGATAAGCTTTCATATCACTGACTCAAATCATTTTTCAAAGTGTTCATGAAACAATGAATATGATGGATGAAATAGACACAATTCATCAAGAAACACAACAATTAACACCAGACTCTAATACTTAAATGACTATGACTCCCGAGAGGAAAACTACTCACTTCAAATTTATACTTTTAAAATACATCAGAAGAACCTTTGTCTATTTATGTCCCACTGACTACCCACGGAATAATTAGAAGGCAGTTTCTATGCTTAAGAACGAGAAGAGAAGTGCTTCATGAAGCATGGAAAACTGTAGTTCAGGTTGCTATCCGTTGGAATTGAGGAGGAACGTTGCTTGCAATCCCAGAAAACAGCCGTTCTATCTCATCACCTCGTCCTACTTTCCCGAATAACCTTTAAATAACCTTTCGGCACGGACTCCTGACAACAGACTGCTAAACATACTTTGTTGATTCTACCCGAGATTTGGATTTGTGCTTGTTAGAAAACTAACAATGAGGCCCTAAGCCCTAAAATTTTTCCAAACTAATGGATTACTACATCTTCATGGACGACTCGGGCTCATTCCGTATGACATATATGCTCTTTAATTAATTCCGGTAAAAAAGAATGAAGTCCATCCGCAAACATTTTGAGAACTTGACAGAATTCAACACTCTTATCATTCAGGGATATCTAATCAAGAGCCATACATTGAGATGAAAACAAAGAAGCTAAACAAAGCTAGCACACCACTCGATCATAAGCTTGGATTCTTGTAAACAAAGAACATGCTTCATCCTTGTGATACAATATCCGACAACCACTCTCTTACCGCTTCTCCTAAGACCTCTTTCTTTGGACTTGGAAATAACAACATGAAGCAGAAAAAACAATCACAAAGATAATAGAATCATGAAGAAACCAAGCAGAAATAATAATTATAGAAAAGCTAAAGCGTCCTCTGTCACGCCCCAGATCTAAATATTTTGAGCTAGGAAGACAACCCACCGCATGCCAGGCATGCAAGGCATCCCGAATCATGACACTGAATTCAAGAAAGGCAACAACCTATATATCATTCAAGTTCATAACTTTAATACAATCCATAACTAAAGATTTGGGCTACAAGCCCTACACACAAACATTACTGGAGTTACATCAACATATGAATCCACTTTATTTTAAATAGAAGCTCCAACGACCCTATGATTCCTTCTTCAATCCTGAGGCTCTGAAAAACATTATGAGATTTATATGAGCTCACACTCAATAAATAAGCATATAATATAAAATAGTCATATATCGTCATATCTTATCAAGATATTATCAAGTCATAATTTCATAAACTTCCAGTTTCAAATGCATTTATCATGCTATCAGAACAAGCATATCACCACTCAAATTAATTTGGAAGCTTATACAAAAATGCATTTATCATGCTATCAGAATAAGCATATCACCACTCAAATTAATTTGAAGCTTATACAAATATGCATTGTAAACAACCCACTGTTTATATGATCATTTTTATATTATATTTTATGTGTCCCACGGCCCTGCTACACCTCAATCAGCGCACATCTTCTAGATGTGTATGGCCTCCACATGCCACCTCATCGTCAATCATAGCACATCCTCTAGATGTGTGGCCTCCACATGCCATATCATCATCAGTCATAGCGCATCCTCTAGATACGTGTGGCCTCCATATGCTACCTCATAATCACACGTCCTCTAGATGTATGTGGCCTCCACATGCCATATCATCATCAGTCATAGCGCATCCTCTAGATGCGTGTGGCCTCCACATGCCACCTCATAATCACACATCCTCTAGATGTGTGTTGCCTCCACATGCCATATCATCATCAGTCATAGCACATCCTCTAGATGCGTGTGGCCTCCACATGCCACCTCATAATCAAACAGAGCACATCCTCTAGATGTGTGTGGCCTCCACATGCCACATCATAGGAGAACCGCGGCGACACATATAAATATAATTCAGGGTCATCATTATATATGCATATCACACATCATGCATCATCATAAGCATAATCTTTTCATATCACATAAACAGTGGTTTGTACGTTCTTAATCATTGCATGTAACCAATTCACTTTGCAAAATTAAAAATAAACATATACATTATATTTGGCATAAACACAATAAACCATTACTTTGCAAATTAATACCAACTGTTATAGCAAATATTCAATTAAATACTCATGATACAGTTTACTAATTTTCAAAATAATTAATAAAACTCCATTTCATAAGTATGCATAAAACTATAAATACAACAATTTATAATTTATAAAATTATTATATTTGGCTTACTTACCAGATTATGCAATAAATACCAGATTATGTAATGTAAATAAACCCACTGTTTATGTAATTATTGTTTTCGTATGTGTCCCACAGCCCTACAAATTAATCAGAACACATCCTCTAGATATGTGAGGCCATACATATTCAAACAGAACACACCCTACCGATGTGTGAGGCCAAATGAGAACCGCGGTGACACATATTAGTCTATCACAATGTTATCATCATATTTGCATGTTACTCATCATGCATCAATTTCTCATATTACATATACAGTGGTTTGTACATTATTAGCAAATGCATAGGTCATCCCAACATATTTTGCAAATAAAAGAATTTATATTTTTGCACATACACCAGGAAACTATTTCTTTCAAAATATTATCAGCTACTATAGTCATAATAAATGCTCATATGTAGATTTATGATACCATTCAAAATAATCAAACCAAATAAACTTCTGTTTTCCTTATCTCATAATATATTTGCAAACTATAAAACCATGAGTTATAAATTATTAATTATAAATAGACTTACTTACCTCGATACGCTAATCCCAAATGGTTAACCAGGTATTTGGATATCTGGGTACCTTAACTATCTCCACCCGAAATAAGCCATCGGCCATCTGGGGAGAAACTAATGGCATTGACCTCAATGACCTCTCCATCTATCCGGCTACATCTGGATCCTCAACCCAAAGATGTGGTCCAATCTCAAAGTGGGCAGCTGCCATTTCGAGACACAACAGATCAATATCCCAATAAGCTTCTTAATCCGCCTTCCTCCAAGCACCATCCAAAATCCCAACCAAAAAAGTGTCCGACTAAACAAACACCGGACCCGTGAATCAAATCAAGATTTCTACTATCGCAAGTTCCAAGATTCGTCACTTCGTTTCTCAACCACCCTACATCGTAGTATTTGGCCAGTGCGGCTCCGGCGATGATAGCTTAAGACTGGGACAGGGTTAGGCCTTCAAAAATAAAAGATCTCTTCCCTTCTGGCGGCGGCTATCCTCCACGGAGTCCTTTTTCTGGACCTTCGCTTGTCCTCTCGCGCTCAAATTCCCTCCCTAACTCTCTCTCTGGCATTAGGAGGATGGGCAAGCGGTTACCTGGAGGAGGTGTGCGCCAAGGTGAAGGAGGGAGTCGACCTCCAACTCCTTTTATTCTCCCATGCAACGCCTCGGATCAGAGATATCGGGAACCAATCAGACACAGGACGACTTGGGTAACCAATCGACAAGTCGGGAACCTAAACGTCCGAATAAATTCTAGGTACTAGGTGTCCTCAAATAAATGATGGGGTTACCTTCCCCACAATTAATTTATCGAGGGTTACATTCTCCCCCCCTTATAAAAATTTCTTCCTCGAAATTGACACACATCAAATATACTATAGAATTCAAATATGATCTATCAACAATCTTGAATAGAGAATTTACCTACAAATAATTGTGGATACTTCTTTTTCATTTCTTCCTAAATTTCCCAAGTTTTTCATTTCCTCCTCAAGCTACCAAAAGCCTCCATCTCAGAATGATTACTCCACTGAACCTTGATATAAGGAATGCTACACCATCTCAGAACTTGATCCTTACGGTCCATGATGCACACAAGATGATCTTCATAAATCAATTCTTTCTTAAGCTAAATTGGTTCATAACGGGAGCTTAGAATATTCCTCCTCAATCATAAAGATATGAAACACGTTAAACACCCCAAAGAGTAATGAAAGCAGTGCTAAGCTATAAGTCACCACCTATATCTTGATCAAAATCTCAAATGGCCCAATGTATTGTGGACTCAATTCACCTCTAAACACAAACCTCATTATATCATTGGTTAGTAAGACTTCTAAATGATCTTCAACCTGAAATTTTAAATCTTTCTTTTTGACATCAACGTAACTTTTCTATTAACTCTGAGCTACATGAAGCTGCTTTGGTTAATGATACTTTTCATAGTTGTTATACTTTTCATAGTTCTTAAACCAGCTCAGTAACCAAAATTTTCTCTCTCTCATTTCATTTCAATAAAAGGGGATCTATACCTTATATCATAGACAACTTAAATGAATCCATTTGAATATTGGCTTGGTAACCATTAAAATAAACAATTTCACTAAGGGTAAAAAGCTATACCAAGCACTTTCTAAATCATCACACAGGCTCATAATATATCATCTAAAATCTAATTGGTTCATGCAATTTGTCCATCTATTTGAGGGTGGAAGATTGGACTGAAATTTAGCTTAATTCACTAAGCCTTATGAAGACATCATCGAATTAGGAGAGTGAGACAAATGGGTTCAGACTCAATTTACACAGTTTACCACTAAACCAGAAACAAATATTAACATCTTTATCTCACTAAAATTTCATCCTCAAAATTAAATGTCCACTATTTTTTTTTTTGGTACCATTATAGATACTCACTAGTAAACTTTTATTTCATTCCCAAGTACCCAAATGACATGTCCAACTTTCAAAATTAATTTAATCTTTCTACCAAATAAAATTAAATTCCTTAAGAAGTATTTCTTTCCTGTCATCTTTTTTTTTTTAATACCTTAACTTCTCACAACACAATCATCATAAATATCATAGAGTCCATCACATATATCATGTCATCCATTCTTAAGGTTAATAACCTATATCAATTACTGTTAATTCCTCGATAAGACCATTCCAAGTTCTTTTGAATTAAATATAAGATAGTTTTCTTCTAATGCTCTCTCAACTAATAAATAGTTGAATGTGCCATTAATCATTACGACACTTATTTCAATCATCATAACATACTTGGTTTCACTCTTGAATACTTCAAGCTAACATCAATGAACATTATGCAATTATTTAGGATATCTTTCATAATTATCATAATTAACTAATTTATTTTCTTTAAATAATAGTGCCATCATTAATCACCAGTATAATTATTTTATCTCCTTCATATTTATCAGTAATACCACCATAACCAATCAATTTCTCTTGAATAGGTCGGTATATCCTCAATAAATAATGCAATTTAAATGATTCAAATTCTTGAATCGATCATTTTGTTACCAATGATTATCAAATCATCTATAGATTATGCAATGTCTCATGCCATAACATGACCAACTAATTTAAACCCTTCGAATATCTCAAAGTGACCTCATTGATCTACCATAGATGGATACATGACTTATAAGGTCTATAAAGATTGAAAATACACTTACCATCTAACAGATATAATTGAGAAATTATAGTAATATCTCTATGACTGAAAGTGATATTAGATGTACCCTTAACCATAATCCATAACTAATAATCAAAAATAAAATCATCTCCCTCCTATTTTCTTAACAATAATTATGCCACTTATGGCTGATTGATAATTTATCCATCCTGAAGAAAGATATCTACTTAGGAACTATGAAGAAAGGTACAATAAGTATGCATGATAAATTAATGAATAGATATCTTGATTTAGAAATCTATTAAAAGATGAAAATCCCCATGAAATTCTTTATCAGTGAAATTTATCTTATTCTTATTACTGCTAAAATCTTTCACTTTCTACCATCAAAATATTTGATCATTTATAGCCAAAATCAGTTCTAAAAATTAATAGAGTCTACTGCTCTCAAAAACTTAAACAATAATTATCTTTGAATTTAAAATTTTATAATCTTCCTAAATGGTCCATCATGATATAATATGCAGTCAACCACTTCATTAACATCAGCATCAACCATCTCCATATCTAGCAAAATAACAATCAGTTTTGAACATGTAATATCCATAATAAAAATTTCTTATTAAAATTCACTATATATACTTATCCATCCAGACTTAAATTCAAAAGTACTCAATTGTGATTGATCAAAAATATGTAATTAACTATTTCATTCCCAAAATATCATCAATATTAATCATCCCTATAACCAGCAGATTAGCTCATAATCTTAAACTTACAATATCAACAATGTAAGTTCTACAAATAAAAATTTATTGTATATCCATATTCAAATTCAGATTTAATAACTCAAAATCCAAATATCTAACTCAATTGCAATTTGGATATAATGATGTTATCTTAGTCATATTAGTCCTCAATTACAATTTTCAACTACTATATTCCATATATTCATCTATCTTTTATTGCAATTAAAATTTTATCTACTCATATTATTTAAAGATCTGAAACTGCTACGAGCTATTTCCAAAAGTTTGACGGAGCTAAAACCTCTAGAAGCCCCTAGGCCTCCCCACTGGTCAAGGTCACCAGCCTGGGAGTCCCACAATATATCATTAGCTTCTGATGCGATGGTTCATTCTTAATTCCTATCAAATTCATATTTCAATTAATATCTTGATAAACTTTAAATTTTAGGCTTTCAAGGCATAATATCTGAAATTCATTATAATTGTCTCAATGTCATCCTAGTATTTGCCTAGAGTGTCATCATGTATGTGTTCCTAAGGTCAAAACCTAGGCTCTGATACCATAAAAGCTGTCACGCCCCAGACCCAAAAATTTTGAGCTAGGGTGACAACCCGCCGCATGCCAAGCATGCAAGGCATCCCGAATCATGACACTGAATTCAAGAAAGGCAACAACCTATATATCATTCAAGTCCATAACTTTAATACAATCCATAACTAAATATTTAGGCTACAAGCCCTACACGCAAACATTACTGGGGTTACATCAACATATGAATCCACTTTATTTAAATAGAAGCTCCAACGACCCTATGGTTCCTTCTTCAATCCAAAGGCTCTAAAAAACATTGTGAGATTTATATGAGCTCACACTCAATAAGTAAGCGTATAATATAAAATAGTCATATATTGTCATATCTTATCAAGATATTATCAAGTCATAATTTCATAAACTTCCAGTTTCAAATGCATTTATCATGCTATCAGAACAAGCATATCACCACTCAAATTAATTTGGAAGCTTATACAAAAATGCATTTATCATGCTATCAGAACAAGCATATCACCACTCAAATTAATTTGGAAGCTTATACAAAAATGCATTGTAAACAACCCACTGTTTATATGATCATTTTTATATTATATTTTATGTGTCCCACGGCCCTGCTACACCTCAATCAGCGCACATTCTCTAGATGTGTGTGGCCTCCACATGCTACCTCATCGTCAATCATAGCACATCCTCTAGATGTGTGGCCTCCACATGCCATATCATCATCAGTCATAGCGCATCCTCTAGATGCGTGGCCTCCACATGCCACCTCATAATTACACATCCTCTAGATGTGTGTGGCCTCCACATGCCATATCATCATCAGTCATAGCGCATCTTCTAGATGCATGTGGCCTCCACATGCATCTCATAATCACACATCCTCTAGATGTGTGTGGCCTCCACATGCTATATCATCATCAGTCATAGCGCATCCTCTAGATGCGTGTGGCCTCTACATACCACCTCATAATCAAACAGAGAACATCCTCTAGTGTGTGGCCTCCACATGCCACATCATAGGAGAACCACGGCGACACATATAAATATAATTCAGGGTCATCATTATATATGCATATCACACATCATGCATCATCATAAGCATAATCTTTTCATATCGCATAAATAGTGGTTTGTACATTCTTAATCATTGCATGTAACCAATTCACTTTACAAAGTTAAAAATAAACATATACATCATATTTGGCATAAACACAATAAACCATTACTTTGCAAATTAATACCAACTATTATAGTAATTATTCAATTAAATACTCATGATACAGTTTACCAATTTCCAAAATAATTAATAAAACTCCATTTCATAAGTATGCATAAAGCTATAAATACAACAATTTATAATTATAAAATTATTATATTTGGCTTACTTACCAGATTATGCAATAAATACCAGATTATGTAATGTAAACAAACCCACTGTTTATGTAATTATTATTTTCGTATGTGTCCCACGGCCCTACAAATTAATCAGAACACATCCTCTAGATATGTGAGGCCATACATATTCAAACAGAACACACCCTACCGATGTGTGAGGCCAAATGAGAACTGCGGTGACACATATTAGTCTATCACATGTTATCATCATATTTGCATGTCACTCATCATGCATCAATTTCTCATATTACATATACAGTGGTTTGTACATTATTAGCAAATGCATATGGTCATCCCAACATATTTTGCAAATAAAAGAATTTATTTTTGCACATACACCAGAAAACTATTTCTTTCAAAATATTATCAGCTACTATAGTCATAATAAATGCTCATATGTAGATTTATGATACCATTCAAAATAATCAAACCAAATATACTTCTATTTTCCTTATCTCATAATATTTGTAAACTATAAAACCATGAGTTATAAATTATTAATTATAAATAGACTTACTTACCTCGGTACGCTAATCCCAAATGGTTAACCAGGTATTTAGATATCTGGGTACCTTAACTATCTCCACCCGAAACAAGCCATCAGCCATCTTGGGAGAAACTAATGGCATTGACCTCAATGACCTCTCCATCTATCCGGCTACATCTGGATCCTCAAGCCAAAGACGGGGTCCAATCTCAAAGTGGGCAGCTGCCATTTTGAGACACAACAGATCAATATCCCAACAAGCTTCTTAATCCGCCTTCCTCCAGCACCATCCAAAATCCCAACCAAAAAGTGTCCGACTAAACAAACACCGGACCTGTGAATTAAATCAAGATTTCTACTGTCGCAAGTTCCAAGATTCGTCACTTTATTTCTCCACCACCCTACGTCGTAGTATTTGGCCGGTGCGGCTCTGGCGATGATAGCTCAATACTGGGACAGGGTTAGGCCTTCAAAAATAAAAGATCTCTTCCCTTCTGGCGGTGGCTATCCTCCACGGAGTCCTTTTTCTGGACCTCCGCTTGTCCTCTCATGCTCAGATTCCCTTCCTAACTCTCTCTCTCTGCCATTAGGAGGATGGGCAGGCGGTTACCTGGAGGAGGTGTGCGCCAAGGTGAAGGAGGGAGTCGACCTCCAATTCCTTTTATTCTCCCATGCGACGCCTTGGATCAGAGATATCGGGAACCAATCAGACACAGGACGACTTGGGTAACCAATCGACAAGTCGGGAACCTAAACGTCCGAGTAAACTCTAGGTACTAGATGTCCTCAAATAAATGCTGGGTTACCTTCCCCACAATTAATTTACCGAGGGTTACATCCTCACTTCCACTTCCAATACCAAAAAGTCTTCTCTGATGCATAAGAGTGCTACAAGAGACATAGTGGTAATTAAACACCACAGGCCTAACGAACAGAACTCACAACAACACAGAAAAATAACAATACAGCGACTAAGATCTCCCTGTTGCTTCATGGAAACAAACAGAGCACTCGCAACAACAGGGCCTAACAAACGGAATAGGGATAAACAAACTAGCTAGAAGATTTTGTTCAAAAAGCTTTTTTCTCTTTAATTTTTAGATCATTGTGTCCTTCAATTGTTTTAGTTCTTAGCTATCATTTCTCAAGATTTTAAAGAATATGAATTTGCCATGAAGTTTTCTATGTGATGTAATCAATTTGTATGGACTCTTAATAGTAATTCTACTTGGTAGCTATCATATCCTAAGCCTAATACATAAGTAAATTTATGACACAAGTTTCCTATAGCAAACCCCCAAGAATTATACAGAGCCTATTGAAACATTTAAGTCATAATAATAGGGACTATAATAACATTCTACTAATTTTTAAAATAAATACTGAAGAGAATATTTTAAACTAAAAGATCAAGTACATCTTTTTCTTAAGCAATTTATTTATTTTTGGTACTGTCAAGGTTAGGTTATTCTATCACCTCTATTGTTGGAAATTATTAAGAAATTATTTACCCAATTATTGATTTTGATGATTAACAAAAGACATGAGTATATTCCTTATGATTTTGATATATTTGATAAGTGTTTCAGGAATTAAGATCAGTTATTTATCCAAGTGGTACTTAAAAATCAGTTTTGAATCGAATTTCAATAGAATTTATTTAAGTTCAGACCTTGGAGCCGACACCTAGAACCACTTGAGCCAACTCCAGAGCGTATCGGAACAGTTTAGAATTTTGGCACGGTTAGGAGCCGACACCCGACATGGCGGAGCCGACTTCAACCTGAGATACAGAGAAACTATTTTCTGCTTCAGAAGCCAGAGCCGACATATGGATTTTGGAAGCCGACTCTTACCTGATTCACATAGACTATATTTTTGGAGCAATTCTTGAAGCCGACACTTCATAAATCGGGAGCCGACTTCAGTCAGCGGTGAGTCGACTCCTTGTAAATTCAGATCTGACTCCACGTCGAATCAATTTTTTGCTATTTTGGGAAGACAATCTGGAGCCGACAAATGAAAAGTTGGAGCCAACTACAACCTATCAAGAACGATTTTCAAAAGTGCCAGATCAGCTCTAACGGATATATTTTCTCACCTACTCTTCAATGATACATTTTCTGTGTGGAGAATTAATCAAAGTACATCTTCAATGGCTATTTCTCACCTAATCTCGGATTGAAATTCTATATAAAGGGGGATTTGTCGTTCGAAAAATAAGAGGAAAAATAGAAAGAAAATGGAAAAAAATATCAAGAAAATTTTCAGTGAAAAAGAGAGAAATTTCAAAGTGAAATCTCTGAGTCCACGTCTGTCATTCAAAGAGAGATTCAAGAAAAATCCGAAGCCCTAAAAGTTCAAAATCGGAGGATTTTCAAAGGAGTAAAGAGAAGAGCAAAAGCCTTATTTCCTCAAAGTTCTCTCCAACAGATTTTGGTCAAGAATTAGAACTGAAGCTTGATTCAACCATTCAAAAGAGAGAAGAAAAATAAGAAAAGAAGAAAAGCTCAAATCCACTTGGCTTCAATTAGGTTTTTCTTACCCTTGTTTATTTGCATTGCATATTTGCTCAATTTAAAGAGCTTTACATTGTTGTAAACATTATCTTGATTGGTTGTTTACTAATTCAATCAGAGGGATTGAATTAGTTGAGGTAGTTTACCTTGGAGACAAGCTAGATTAGCTTGGGTTAAGGTTTTGTGCTGGTGAACCTGTGAAAATCAGCTAGGTTCATTGTGACCCCGTGTAAAACAACAAGTTAGAGTTGTGAGCTTGTAAAACAACTCAACTGTAATCAGGGATTATAGTGTGGACCCAAGAGTTGCTTGGGAGTGGACGTAGGTATGGCTAACATCGAACCACTATAAATCATTGTATTTATCGTGCCTTTGACTCTCTCTCTTTCTATCTTCTTCATATTGTGCATAATAGTTATTAATTCACTTCACTTGTGCACTTTTGTTAAGAAATTATTTTTAAATGGATAAATTTTTTAAAGAACACAATTCACCCCCCATCCCTCTTGGGTTGCCTTTTGGGCCAACTATTGGTATTAGAGCCTGTGCTCGTTTATAATTGATCTAACAATCAAGAGTTAAAGATCCAAATGGCTACACAAGCTGAATCATCTTTTGCTGAAGGTCAATCCACTAATAGGCCACCTTTATTTAATGGCTCTAATTATTCGTATTGGAAAGCAAGAATGAGGATTTACTTATCTTGAGGTGCCTTAATGCGATAAAAAGGTTCCGAGAAAGTGTTGGTTACCTCACATTGAACAAAAAAATGAAAGCTAAATTGGCCTATAGATATTTTTGTCAAAGTAGTGGTCCTAATAGTTGAAGAGATAGAGGACTCACCGATCATAATTAAATAGCTTATAAAGGAATATAAATGACAAAGTGAGATATTGATACATCATAATATAAAGAATATTAGGCTGATGCAGATTTGTTCTTTGGTTGAAAAATTAAATTGCAAATGAACCAATATAAGTTTCTTTTGGGACAAAAATATATGAAGATATATATGCCAAATTTATTATAATACAGAAAAAGCCACTGCCTTCAAACTTTGAAAGATCAATCAAGAAGACAACCAGAATAGATGCTTGTGTACTGGATGTTAACCAATTAGATATATCTAATAAGCACCAATGGTGGATATGGAGGAGGTCATAAGAAAGGTGCATAGAGGAGCACTAGGGTGGTGTAGTCATGTGGCTTGAGGAATGGGATCGATCTAGTTTAGGAAAAAGATAGGCAAAATATTGGACCATGGTATCTAGTTTCTTGGCTAGGGAGATATGGTTACTATAGGTGTTAGTCTAGTTTAGCATAATGTTTGATTAAGTTTTTGTTATGATTAGATTGGTTTTTGTTTGTTGGGCTGTTTTGTATTCCGTGGCACTACTTGGTTTGAGCCTTATCCTCTTCCCCCTTCTCATTTCTTCCTCTTTTTTCCCTTTTTTTTCTGCTTTCTTCCTAACTTGGCTTTAGTCTCTATTTCATCTATCAAGAGATGTTGCGGTGCATTTCCACCATTTTGTTCAAAAAAGCTTTTTTCTCTTTAATTTTTTGATCATTTTGTCCTTCAATTGTTTTAGTTCTTAGCTATCATTTCTCAAGATTTTAAAGAATATGAATTTGCCATGAAGTTTTCTATGTGATGTAATCAATTTTTATGGACTCTTAATAGTAATTCTACGCGGTAGCTATCATATCCTAAGCCTAATACATAAGTAAATTTATGACTCATGTTTCCTATAGCAAACCCCCAAGAATTATACAGAGCCTATTGAAACATTTGAGTCATAATAATAGGGACAATAATAACATTCTACTAATTTTAAAATAAATACTAAATAGAATATTTTTAAACTAAAAGATTAACTACATCTTTTTCTTAAGCAATTTATTTATTTCAATACAATCAAGGTTAGGTTATTTTATCACCTCTATGCTACCTAATCCCATGACGAACCAATTATTTGTAAGCCCTATAAACAATTAAAATTTCAAGAAATATGTGAGCTAAAGAAGATTCATAAGAATCTCAAAAATGAAAAATTAATATGATTAGAAGTGATGTATCAAATAACGAGTTGCATTATAAAATAAAATCTACACACTGCATTTTTTAGATTATACATTTACGATATGTAAAGCCAAATAAAATAGACACATACTAGCATGTTTGTCAAACATGTATTGTTATCAAATCAATGAAATGGGACTTTGGACTAATTACAATCATACTTTTGCCTATAGTAAGGTAATTTATTATGCTACACTTAGTTTGTCATGAGTAATCAATAATACCATGCTTTAACCTATGGTAAGGCAGTTCATAGTACTAGCTACACTTTGATTAGTCATTTTATGCCACATCATGCATGTTAGTTATGCATTGAAACCTAATGTTTTCTTTCAAAACATGAACTATGCCAAGCTACAACATGCCAATTCATGTATGTAACTCAATAAATCATTCAAATTCATTGATCCTATACAACAATATAATGATTATGTATATAAACTCAAAACATTCAAAAACCTCATAATGTCAATATATAAGGCATGTACGTCTTGCAATATCAAATATGAGGCATTGCTTTTTCAAATTGCTCATGAAAATGTTATCAACTAAAGAATATATAAGGGGTTTTACTTCACTTTGAAATAGGTCCTAAACCATTGATCAAGACTGATTCTGATTACCATCTACCCACACCATAGCACCAATTTTAAATTAAAATCATAAAATTGATCAATTAAAATTGAGACTTAAGTCAGTCTATATCTAATGATAAGGGTCTAAGATCTAGGTCCAATGTTAAGAGACACCTAGATTAGGTTTATCTCTAATGAAAAAGCACAAAAGGACATTAAGGTAGAAGCTAGGTTGGTCATGCATAGACATGCAAATAAGTTGGGTTAGACCTAGTTCTATCTGACCTCAACCCAATTGGACCCAACCCAACCTAATAAACAATCACTACAAGAAAATACTGAAATAGCAATGCAAATTTAGCGACGCAATTATGCGTCGCTAAATTGCGATAACTTTGCGACGCCTCCGTGACAACAAAACATTGCGATGCAATTAGCGACGCATTAGCGACTCAATAAAGTAAAAATAAAAAAAATTAATTTTTTTATTTAACGATGCAAATAATGTGTCGCAATATTTTTAAATTATTTTTTTATAAAATATAAATATGGAAAAAAAATATTATGATGCAACTCAGTGCATCGCAATGTTTTTTAAAAAATTAATTATGTTAAATAGCGACGCATTAGCGACGCAATAAACCAAAACATTAGTAAAATTATTTTTAATTTAGCGACGCACCAATTGCATCGCAAATAATTTAAATAAAATTATTTTTTATAAAATATAAATATGAGAAAAAAATATTGCGACGCAACTCAGTGCGTCGCAATGTTTTTAAAAAAATAAATATTTTAAATAGCGACACATTAGCGACGCAATAAACCATAAAATTAGAAAAATTATTTTTAATTTAGCGATGCACAAACTGTGTCACAATTATTTTAAACAAAATTAAATTTTATAAAATATAATTATGAAATAAAAAAATTACGACGCAACCCTATGCGTCGCAATGTTTTTAAAATATGTTAAATAGCAACACATTAGCGACGCAATAAAATAGAAAATTAGAAAAATTAATTTTAATTTAGTGACGCACTAAATGCATTGCAATTATTTTAAATAAAATTAAATTTTATAAAATATAATTATGAAATTAAAAAATTACGACGCAACCCTATGCATTGCAATGTTTTTTAAAAAATAATTATGTTAAATAGCGATGCATTAGTGACACAATAAACCAGAAAATTAGAGAAATTATTTTTAATTTAGCGACGCACTAATTGCATCACAATTATTTTAAATAAAATTAATTTTTATAAAATATAATTATGAAATAAAAAAATTACGATGCAAACCTGTGCGTCGCAATGTTTTAAAAAAAATTAATTATGTTAAATAGCGATGCAATAAAATAGTAAATTAATAACAATAATTTTTTATTTAGTGACGCAAGTATTGCATCGTAATGTTTTTTAAAAAAAAATTATAAAATATTAAAAAGAATTAATGAATAAAATATTGCTTAAGTAAATCTGAATATTTTTTAATATATATATATATATATATATATATATATATATATATATATGTGTGTGTGTGTGTGTGTGTGTGTGTGTGTGTGTGTTAAACTCTAATCATATGAGAACTGGAGTGAGATAAGATACAAGAAGAACGAAAGTTAAATGACTAGCATATAAAGAAAACTTCGATCCAAACAGATAAACAGGGGATAAAAGAACAAAGAAACGATCCAAAACAGGGGGTAAAAAAAGCCCTAGAAAGGTAGACAACAAACCTTTAGAAACCACGTCTAAGACAAACTCCAAAACCCTAGTATCCTTAGCTCTGATCGATCACTCAGGAGCGGCAACATGAACAAGATGAAACACGCCGACAACAGGAAAGATCTCTCTTTGGAAACCCTAGGAAAAGCTCGTCGTAGCCCCCTTACGTGGATGAGATGGAGGTAGGGGATCGGTTTCCCGAGAAACCCTAGTATTAGGCTTTTGGGGAACAAGGAAAAGAAGCCCTCCTCCATGGCGAGCTCTCGGCGTCTCTCCCCTCGCTCTCTTCGCAACTCACGCTCCCCCCCACCCTTTTAAAGTTTCCCAAATGGGACTACGAGCAGCCAAGCACCATCTAGAAGCGAAGCGGAAGGGCCACGACACTGTGCCCGTGAAACTATCTTGGTCTACTGGCTTCGATTGATCGCAACCATCGGATCATCGCCGATCGGATCGATCACAACGGTCCGAGATCGGTCATCGCCGACCGGGATCGATCATGGCTTCGATCGATCACAACCATTGGGTCAATGCCGATCGAATCGATCACGACGGTACAAGATCGGTCATCGCCGACCGGGATCGATCATGGCTTCAATCAATCGCAACCATCAGATCGTCGCCGATCGGATCGATCACGACGGTCCGAGATTGATCATCGCCGACCAGGATCGATCATGGCTTCAATCAATCACAACCGTCGGATCGTCGCCAATCAGATTGATCGCAACGGTCTGAGATCGGTTGTCGCCGACCGGAATCGATCATGGCTTCGATTGATCGCAACCATCGGATCGTCGCCGATCGGATCCATCGCGATGGTCCGAGATCTTTCCTCTTATTTCCTTCTCTTTCAAGAACACAAATCTTTCTGTTTTCTCTTTTGTTACTCCCTCTTTCAAGAACGCTAATCATCATCCTCCTCCTCCTCCAAGCCTCTTAAACCCTAACCTTAACGCTAATTACTCTTGTTATTTCTGGTTGTGTCTTGTTTGCTGTTTATTCTCTTAAAGAGCCATCATAGACAAAACAAACCGAAAGAGGAAGCACAGCGAGAACCAAGATGATGATCCTCTCGCCCTCTACCTCTCTCCTCCCAATTGCCGCAGCCTTACACTTCCAAACACAAGGTTCCCTTCCCTTCCGTCCCCTCCCCCACCGCCACCGCCACTGCCGCAACAACTACAACACCTCTCCTCTCCTCCCCCTGCCCAGCAGTCGAGATCAGTCATCCCCGACTGGGAATGATCATTGCTTCAATTGATCGCAACCATCGGATCATCGCCGATCGGATCAATCGTGACGGTCCGAGATCGGTCATCGCCGACCGAGATCGATCATGGCTTCGATCGACCACAACCATCGGATCGTCGCCGACCGGGATTGATCATGGCTTCGTTTGATCGTAACTGCTAGATCGTCGCCGATCGGATCGATCGCGATGGTCCGAGATCGATCGTTGCCGATCAGGATCGATCATGGCTTCGATCGATCGCAACCGTTGGATCGTCGCCAATCAGATCGATCACAATGGTTTGAGATCGGTCGTCGCCGACCGGGATCGATCATGGCTTCGATCGATCGCAACCATCGGATCGTCACCGACCAGGATTGATCATGGCTTCGATCGATCGCAATCGTCAGATCATCACCGTCAGATCGATCGCAACAGTCTGATCTCGGTCGGCGACGACCGAGATCGATCATGGCTTCGATCTATCGCAACCATCAGATTTTCACCGATCAGATCGATCGCAACGGTCCGAGATCAGTCATCGCCGACCGGGATCGATCATGGCTTCGATCGAT